>JANFOE010002291.1:0-182500 GCA_025667525.1 Glebionis coronaria
TATATATATATATATATATACATATATATATATATATATATATATATATATATATATATATATATATATATATATATATATATATATATATATATATATATATATATATATATATATATATATATATATATATATATATATATATATATATATATATATATATATATATATATATATATATATATATATATATATATATATATATATATATATATATATATATATATATATATATATATATATATATATTATATATATATATATATATATATATATATATATATATATATATATATATATATATATATATATATATATATATGTATATATATATATATATATATATATATGTATATATATATATATATATATATATATATATATATATATATATATATATATATATGTATATATATATATATATATATATATAATAAGTTTATTACATAAATTTTTTTTAGAATTTTAATAATATTGTATAAATATTTTATGTATTTTTAAATTTTATGAGGTAATAAATTTTTTATATGTTAATGTTGTGAATAACGTTTTTACATTAATTTTTTTGAAATGAATATTATTGTTGTGCATTTTAATAGAATTTTGAATTTAAGGCATTATTTTACCATCCATCCTTATATATTTTTATATAATTTTGTATTTAATTCATCATTTATAATTCATATCTATATTTTTATAGAATTTTAGAATTTTGTATTTAAGGCATCATTTGTAATTCCTATTTTATTTTTGAAGCATTTTATAGAATCATTTTTATATAATTTTGTATTTAAGGCATTGTTTCATCATCCTTCCTTATATATTTTTATAGAATTTTGTATTTTATGCATCATTTGTAATTCCTATATATATTTTTAATTTTGTATTTAAGGCATCATTTGTAATTCCTATTCAATTTTGTATTTAAGGCATCATTTGTAATTCCTATTTAATTTTGTATTTAAGGCATCATTTGTAATTCCTATTTTATTTTTTAAGTATTTTATGAAAACACTTTAATGAATTACATTTGTCATTTTTATTTAATTTTGTATTTACAGAATTGTTTCATCATCCTTCCTATATAAGGGTTTTTGATTTGATTTGATATATATATATATATATATATATATATATATATATTTATACATACATATATATATATATATATATATATATATATATATATATATATATATATATATATATATATATATATATATATATATACATATATATATATATATATATAAATATATATATATATGTATATATATATATATATATATATATATATATATATATATATATATATATATATATATATATATATATATATATATATATATATATATATATATATATATATATATATATATATATATATATATATATATATATATATATATATATATATATATATATATATACAAATATATATATATATATATATATATACATATATATATATATACATATATATATATATATATATATATATATATATATATATATATATATATATATATATATATATATATATATATATATATATATATATATATATATATATATATATATATATATATATATATATATATATATATATATATATATATATATATATATATATATATATATATATATATATATATATATATATATATATATATATATATATATATATATATATATATATATATATATATATATATATATATATATATATATATATATATATATATATATATATATATATATATATATATATATATATATATATATATATATATATATATAAATATATATACACACGGCGTAACCCGCCCAACGGGCGAGGTCGCTTTTTTCCTTGTTTCGGAGTGTTTATTGTTGTGCGTTTTTAGTTTCTTGAGTTTGTAATTTAACATTTAGTATATTTTAGTTATATTTTACGCTTAATTAACGTTTATTTGTGGTCAACGGGCGGGATTGTTTTTTTTCTTAATATGAACGCACCATTGACGATGAACCCGTGACCCTGTGACTTGATCGGGATGACCTGATTATCGATCTCGTTACCCGGTGACTTGACCGGGTTAACTCGATGGTGAAACCATAACCTGATATATTGGTATAATATGATTCTTAAATTTATGTTAAAAAAATATTTTTAAAAGAATTAAAGTTCAATCCGAATTTAAAAAATATATATATTTCAAAAATTAATAAACAAATTCTATGTCTAAACCTCACAAACCTGCATTAATGAAAACAAAAACCTTTACACTCGGATAAACATTAAAAAGAATACCAAATTTCACAAAAACAGCGTTATAATATTTTCCTATACTAGAATGACGCAAGTTTAATAGTAGTAATTGTTATTTTGAGTCTTTAAATATATTTTTATCCGACACAAGTTTTTGTGTTTAATTATTATTATTCCATGGCAACTTTTACATGTCTAAACCTTTACACTCGGATAACTATTAAGCTGCGAAAATTAATCCGAAATTTAGAAAATAAAAAAGTTTGAAACATAAAAGGAAAACTAATAAAAATATATTTCCAAAATTAAAAACAAAAAATAAAGGGGCAGTTTAATTGTGGAAACTTTTCATAATTTTCTGATTTTAAATATCTAGAAAAGGAAAGAGTTTTCTTTTCTAGAGTAGAGTTGAAAATCTTGAACACCTGTGTAGATGGTAATTTTCATTTTCTAAAAAAATGATAAATGTTTAAAAAACGAAACTATTTTCAATCATTTTTTTGTGATCAATTTTTTTCACGTTTTTGCTAGTTTTTTTTACATTTTCATTTGTTTTTTCCTATCTTTTTATTTCACGTTTTCGTAAGTCTTTTTTATGTTTTCATCAGCTTTTTTATGTTTCATCAGTATTACTAAGTTTTCGTCCGATTTTTTGAGGGTTTTATCAGCGTTTTACATTTTCGTCATGGTTTTTACGTTTTCGTCAGCATTTTTATGTTTGCATCAGTAATTTTACGTTTTCGTTAGTAATTTTACGTTTTCATCAGTATTTTTTCGTTTTCGTCAGTATTTATACGTTTTCGTCAGTATTTTTATGTTTTCGTCCAAATTTTACGTTTTCGTCAGTTTTTATATGTTTGTCTGTATTTTTGCGTTTTCGTCCGTCTTTACATTTTGATCAGCGTTTTTACGTTCTGCTCAGATTTTTTTGCACATTCAGACGAGAACGTAAAAATACTTAAGAAAACTTAAAAATACATATGAAAACGTAAAATTACAGACGAAAACGTAAAAATACTGATGAAAACGTTAAAAATTAGACTAAAACGTAAAAAATCGGGCGAAAACGTAAAAAAACTGTCTTAAACGTAACAAATCGGATGAAAACATAAAAAAGCTGAAGTAAACGTAAAAAAATCGGACAAAACGTGAAAAATCGGACAATAACGTAAAAATTCAGACAAAAACGTAAAAATACTGACGAAAACGTAAAAAATCGGAAGAAAAAGTATAAAATAGATGAAAACGTAAAAATCAGAAGAAAACGTAAATATTCTGACGAAAGCGTAAAAAATTTGACGAAAATGTAAAATTTATGATGAAAACGAAAAAATACTTAAGAAAACGGATTAAATCGAAGAAAAATCTTAAAAATACTGACGAAAAATATATTGACGAAAACATAAAAATACAGACGAAAACGTAAACAACTGAAAAGAACGTGAAAAACTAACCAAAACATAAAAATAACTTACAAAGACATAAATAACTGAAAAAAACATAAAAAAATGACGAAAACGTGATAAATGAAGAAACATAAAGAAAACTAACAAAAACATGAGAAACTGTTGAAACGTAAAAAAATTGAAAAAAACCGTTAAAAAAGTGACGAAAACTTAAAATAGGGTTAGAAATAGATATGTGAACATGTTTTATCTGTATTTGGGAAAGAAATAGGAAAAGGGTAATATGGGGTTTTGTAGTTTCTATTTAAAACTAGAATATGAAAATTTCATGATTTATGGAAAATATTGAAAAAAAAGTAGAAATAAACATGTTTTTAATCCGAAATTTAGAAAATAAAAAAAATTGAAACTTAAAAGAAAACTAATAAAGATATTTTGAAAATTAAAAACAAAAAATAAAGGTATTCAATTTTAGTGAATTTAAGAATATGGGTTAGTAACAATTAAACAAAAACCTTACCATAGCAAGTTGGTAAGTTTGATTACCTCTAAACGAAAGGTCCCATGTTCATATCTTGCAAATGGTAGATTTTTTTAAAGAAAACGGAAATGATCAAAAACTGCATTTCGAAAACGCAATTTTCAAAACAGCGTTTCCAATCAAAACTGCGTTTCGAAAACGCAAGATTCAAAACTGCATTTTGAAAAAGTAGTTTCTGCTTCGAAAACGCAATTTCCAAACAGCGTTTCCAAAACGCAGTTTCAGACTAGTTCCAAAACAGCGTTTCCAAAACGTAGTTTCAGAAAAGTGCGATTTTAAATTACCAAAAAAATGGAAAATGGAGATTTTCTAGGAATTTATCAAATCCTATTGGTTTAAAGATGTGATTGGGATATGAGTGGATTAAAAAGTGTGGTTTCAAATTATAATTATACATATATATATATATACTAGTGGCAAAACCCGTCTGATCGACGGGTATGACTTATGATTGTCGTTTAACTTTTTTAAATTGATAGATATTTTTTTGTAATGTCCGATTGATGAGTATGACTTCTGATTACTTTTTAACTTTTTATTATTATTTTATCGATGCGTGATATTTTTAAGTTAATTTTGATTTTCGAAAATGAACCAAGGTTAACTAACTATAAGAATGTGATAAATGATTATTGATTGCATAAGAAAAAATATAGTAATACAACAAAGTAAGTAATGGAAAACAATTATAAACACAAGAAAGTATTTACTAAATGCAAAAAAAAAACAAAATAAATGAATTTATATAGAAATGCAATAATATTTTTATGTAGAAATAACTTTTTGAAGCCATTTAGTAGAATATTTTCCTTTAGATATTTCACAAGAGTTCTAGCTCTACATAATTTATACTTGAAATTAGATATGAAAAAGTTGTTGTGGCCTGAAATCGTGTCCTCAAATGTAGATTTTCAAAAAGCATTAAAAAGAATATACAAACTTTAGAGTAAATAAAAATAGTAATAATCACTTAAATGCTCAAATATTAAAAATAGTTAATATTAAGGTTATAGATAGCATGAGGCGTGATGTGACGATATTTCAAGCCTCAAAACTTTAGCGGCTAATACTAAGTCTTTGCGTTTTTAAGCCTGAAATAAGGCGACACAAATATGAAAATATTTATAATTTATTATATTTATAGCATATTAAGTTTAAAAAAGTGTTATATATAAAGAAGAAAGTCTAAAAAATTTGTCCGTCATTTATATATATATATATATATATATATATATATATATATATATATATATATATATATATATATATATATATATATATATATATATATATAAATTATTTTATCGAAGTTGAAACGAAGAAAACCTTCTTGCATCATGGCTTATCGTGCATTATCAAGTTTTCTTTACTTTTCATTATCAAGTCAAGTTTTAAGTAGACGTTTTGTTTTATTGCGTAGTGTGAAGGTCAAGCCTTGCATTTTTGCGAGACCTTTGTATAGCTCTTGCGAACCCAGCATAGACTTTAACCCATTTATTCTTATTTATTAACTTGTTTATATTATTTGTACCTTTGTAATTTTCATGTTTTTATTTTAGATTTTATCATTTTAATTAATACTAATCTTGATTAATGTAATTATATGTATCGTGAAATTTTGGGAAGGACTTTAGTTGAACCGATAGCTCTACCCATCGAACTAACTGGTGATACAAGTCCTAACCAACTGAGCTAGCTCAGTTGGCCACCAAGGGTAACTTTGGGGAGGCTTAAGTGATACTGAACTATCATTATTTGAATATATTCCCCGCATATCATACAATACTATACATGCCTTAAAGCTAGTAATTCGTGGCTTGCTTTCTTATAAGGAGATGCCATGTCATTAGGATACCTTTTGCATAAAAATGTAACAAAAACAAAGAGGTAAAAAACATTTAGGATAAAATTAACCTATTATTCATGGTAAAATTTTTATTAAAGATGCCATTTTTTAAGTATAAGTCGAACAAATTAAACAATACACAATATTGGGTAAACTTGATAGAATCTATAGAATATGATTCATTAGTGACGTATAGAGGGAAGGTTAAACGTTGGATATCTTACATAAAGAAAATAGCTTCCAATGCGCAAGTTTCAAAATGAACTAACTTTTTGGTGAAAACTATCTATTTCGTCAAATATACTTGCTTCAAAAAAACACCTCATAAGAAAACTACAATCACCTTGCAACCCATCAAAATTGTTCGAACATATTTTGTAGACATATGAAAGACAATCAAATTTTATAAAGTTGAAAAGCTATATGTGACATGCTAACATTTGTAAATAAATATTTTGATTGTAAATAAAAGATACATTAAACATTCCATAGTTTATTCATAATTTTAGAGTACGTTGAGCTGTTGAGGTATCCCAATATTGGACATTAGTTGTAAAATAAAAGCATAGTTTGCGAAAATTAAAAGCACCATCCCACTGTCATTAGTATTGAGAATTAGAAGATGGTAATATGTTGTGTAGCCAATATCGTCATCATGTGAATGGGAATTTTTTAATAATGGATGAGTATTGAGTGGACCTGCACTTGCTTCCGATCATCACTTAGCCTTCGTCTGTCATGCAAAACACTTGTAGCTTATGCATCATCCCACCGTCAGAATAATTTTCCCCGTTGACGCAATGCTAATTGAGCCTAACGTCTGAATGCATCAGCCTTTTGTACATGTTCATTAGCGCTCTCTCTGAATGCTTGGCCCAACGCCGCAATGCGTCAGTCCGCCGTAATGCATCAGCTGTTGAATCATCCAGTTGCTATATTGCCTTATTAGCCCGTTTTTCGCATATTCCTTCTGGTTCAATAAGTTAGCCTATCATTCCATTGCAGCATTCTGTCTTAACAAAACAATACCTGTTGTTTCAAAGCAATACACTGTTTACCACATTACAGCAATACACATCACTGTTTCAGAAACATAATGTCGTGGGATTTTTAGCGGTTAGCCGAATACTCATATTTGTGACTTCACATAACAATAATAAGAGTAAATGCGCATTGAAACACCCCCTTAATATCCAGTACACAAAGTTACCTATTTCCTGCAAAAGCTGTATACAAAACAGACCACATTTGGTTACCCAAATGTAAATTAGACCAAAGTTGGTTGGTAACGTATTGGTTGGTAATGTGTACATTAAAATAAGACTTACATCGGGAGCTATCATTTTCTATGTCTAATCTGGTCAGTTTAACTGTCTCTTACCTTCTTGACGGATCAAGGATGATAAATCGAAATAGATGCAGTCACGTACCTTTGACGAAGGTACTTCCTAGTACTTCAGTAAGCTCAAACTTGTGATACTTGGTATAACGTTAGCTATTAGTCCACCGATTTCACGTAAAGAGAAAAACTGACCTGAAAGTCCAAGATCCTCTTCAAGTTCTCCTAATTGCAATCACATTTTGAATAATCAAAATGCATCACCAGAAATTGGTCTTGAGACCGGTAATAGGGTTGTCCTTGTCAATAATGGTTATCATTGTTAAAAGGTACAAATGGGTGGCAGAGTACTGGGCTAGGGAGTTAAGTTGCTTCAAAAAGCATCTTCGGAATTCAGGGTTTTTTCCCCAGTCTATAAACGAAAGATAGTTCTTGAAATGATAAAATCTTAGGCTAACTTTTTATACAATAACCACCTGCAACAAAAGAAATATACCAATATAATTTGTTTACATATAATTGTAAATAAAATCCACAAAACAAAAGCCTTGTATTAAACCTTATGCATTCTTATTGTATCATAACATAACTCACATGACACCTAAATCACAGTAGTAGTTTATGCATACCTGCAAATATATTCTATCACAAACCCAAATGGACTCGACTAAAACCTAAGCCATACTGCTCCACTTCGTTTTGAAAGAAAAAGTAGAGATAGAGTAAAGTAAACTCGAGGACGCGAAAATTTGACATCTCAGAAATGTTGAGAAGACGAAATAAAATAAACTTGTAGCCACAAAAATAAAGAAAAAACCAAACGCTAATTACGTTAAGTAAAGATCGAAAGCAATGAGCTAACCTTCTGAATATGATCGGTATAAGGAAGAGCACCAACTGATTACTATTCTTTTGCTTCTTGTGAACATTTGTCGCATATCTTTTGCTTCATGATAACTATAGGTTGTCTGTTTTGGGTTCTAATAAGTGGATTCATATATTCTTTTTGAAAATTACCATTACTTAATAGGTGTATATATTTGACATTTCACCTTTCTTTCAACTTACAACCTTAGTGCCAAGCACCCATTTTGTAAATAGATAACTATAACACCATATCCAACTCTATAACTATATTCATTATTTTAAAATTGGTTAAAAATGATATCATCAAAATCCTTGAAGTGCATACTGAAGCAAGTGGATGTACCATCTGTAGGGATCCACCACCAGCTTGTAGCAAGACAAGAACCAAACACACATGCCATTTTTATCTTCACAAATATTTCAGAAGCTGAGAACTGTGATTTTGCTATTACTTGCAGGCATTCATATGTAGATAATTCTGTGTACTACATCATTCGGTCCAAACAACATATTCATCAAGTTTATAAGCATGTTAATCCTTCACTCTTGTTCTAGATTTCAAATCTCTAAACCAATTTTGGTTCTAAATCATATAAAAACGCAGTAAACTGGTGCAATAATAATTTAGTGCCAACTTTACCTGAATAGCATCCTCATCACTTAAATAAGCTCCTACTGCAATCATATTGTGCATGTTTCTCCTCTAACATCAAGTGAGTGAAAGTACGGTCGAACCTTAGTAGAACTCTAATTGAATAAAAGGTCCTTCAATATTTGTTTGCTAAGATATATAGCTGTTAAAGGCTGATTGGTCCTATTTTCATTTTCTCGAACTTTTGAAGTTGCCTAATCAGATTATACGTGTGATCTTGAAATATTGTTTAAACCAATTAATAACTCAACTATATTAAATCATTACAGTATGGAAGTTAGACTTATGATTTCAACCAAGTCTTTCGACTTTTGATCTTGCCTTAGGAAGAAAAAAAATAGCTAAGCATATAACAAAAGATTCTTAAGTACATGATTTAGTTATTACTCGTTGAGGTTTAAACCGCACCTTAAACTGAATAGCATTGGATATCTTTCTTTTTCAGCTACTAACCTCAAGTGGATCATGCTTTTGAATATTTTCATCTTCTTTTACATCGTTTGTGCTTTCTTTTGAGATGTATGCAATTTCACCTCTGTTAACTTGCGGTTTGTAGTAGGACCATCAACTGGATAGAACTTTAAAGTACCACCTGACACTTGAAATGAAGGTCACTAACCTGTAAGATTATCAGAACATTGATAGGTTTTTATACAGGAATGCATCATTTTTCTTTTTTGTTCGTAACTACACAAGTCGTGTTAAGCGAGATCATTTTCCAACAATCTAATTGTTGAATCAATTGGGCCTATCTACTGGTTCGAAGGATTATACACAAACTTTGACAGGAAAATCTCTTTACATATTGTTGTATCTTATTACCACTTTGTTGTATTATCTAATCTGATCAAACCACACACAAAAAAATTACAACATGGTATGAACAAAAAATGTAGTCTGGTTGATCACTAATCAGGACTATAGATATGGGAATCCATCAACATTTTTAAAGCCTTGTGGTTTCTCACTTCAAAGATCTATAATGAGAATCCATACAAAGATTTGGATTGTGTTTGGGTGTGTGTTTTGTATATGGTTCTTGGATAATAAAAACCTAAACTTGATGATTACCATTCTTAGTGTATGTGGAAATAGCGTCGGCTACCATTCTTAGTGTATGTGGATCCTTGGCACGCATCAGCTGCCGTAATTGCTAGCAGAGTAATACCCCCCGGCAATAAGCCATTATTAGTTCTTGTTTAGTCTTTGCATAGACACAAAAAACAATGAATATTACCCTAAAAATATATTAAGTGTATACATAAATATGTACTATGTGTGCACCTAGGATTCATGGCACACGCACGCGCATACACAGAGAGAACAATCGGAAGGGAAGAAGTAGAAGAGAGAACGTCATTACAAGATTAGCAATAGCACCAGCTGCTATTATGCAATTTGTTTCGTCAAAGATTTGCTTTCAAGGAGCGCCAACAGGGACGGGACAGCCAGCTTCAACTATTCTCTCGTAATTTATATTTGCACAGATCACATATCTGACGACGACACTCCATATCCATGTACAAATACAGTTTCCCCCACAAATACAGTTTCACAAATCGCTAACCGAAGAAAGCAACTAAAATTTGTATATCTCATTACCTTCGATACGGTCTAACATCTGTCAAAACATACTGATCGACTCAGTCATCAATTTGTTCCTGTTTAACACCGGTGAAGAAATTACTAAGCCTGTTATTGATAAACAAAGGAATCAAATCGAGGATCAGTGATTTTAAGAAAACCTGTGACGTGATCAACGTTTGGGATTTTAAGAAAACCGGCTACGTGTTTACCGTTTGTTCGACTACATCTTGAAATCTTTATTACTCAATATACAATATGACGAAAAAATAGAATATATATATAAGAAGAAAGCTTAGAAGTATGTTACCTCAAGATGACATCTAAACCTAGAGATAAAAATCGTTTCTTGATGTTGAACACTTTTGTTGATTCGTGAGGGATTTAAGGATCTCAATTTTTTGAATTAGGATTACTGTTTATGTGTTTTTTATGTTGAATGCAGAATTTTAGTTACCAGATTTTTAGGGTTTTGTGTTGATCGGAGGTATTTGTGATTTTGTACCAAAAATAAATACCGAATTTTTTGTATACAAAATAAATACCGCAGAATAGAAGACGGGGAAGTGTTTTGGGATACATAGCAAAAAAGAAAAAGATATATTATGGTTTTATTTAAAATGGTATTTATTTTAATATTTAGGGACAATATATTCTTGGAACAGTATATCAATTATTAAATAACAAAAATTACAAAAATTAAAAAAAGAAAATGATGACGTGGATTAACCGGATGCTTATGTGGCATATCCCTCCTCTTATATAATATATATATATATATATATATATATATATATATATATATATATATATATATATATATATATATATATATATATATATATATATATATATATATATATATATATATATATATATATATATATATATATATATATATATATATATATATATATATATATATATATATATATATATATATATACTAGCCTTAAGGTCCGTCCGACGGACGTGCTAGCTTTAAGAAAAACTTTTAAGATAATAAAATGAAAGTAAAAGGTATAAATATTCACGTTAAAAGGATACATAAAAAATAAATTTTTTTGTACCCAATATACATCTCTAACTTAGAATTATAGAATAAATGGTTGATGTTTATAAAACGTGATATCATATTTTAACATAAGCCATAGAATTAAATAAATATAATAGTTTATGTGCACTTGTTTAAAATCGCATTGGACAATGTTGACCTAAATAATCTACACGAAAGGAACATTAAGCTATTAAAAATAGAATATATATTGCATAAAAAACATGCTTTATCCTTAATACAAAATATAGTAAATAAACTTTCAAAATACATCACTATAAAGTTAATAAATAAGTTAATAAATAAGTTACAAAACATAAAATATTTAAATTCCATAAATTTTAACAACAAAATAAAAACAAACACAAGGATCACGTTATACATGGAGAAAAAGAGTTAACATGATCACACTAAAAATATAAATATACAATTAATATATGTTTTTAAAAAAGTAAGGAAGAAGTACATTGCCATTTATTTAAAAAAGATTAAAATATACATTCAGTATGTATGTTAGATTTTAGTATATATTTAATAACATATATTACTACTCTCTCCGTCCCAAAATTATAGTCCCGCTTTAATTTTTTCGGTCCTTTTCTTCCAACTTTGACCTTAAATATTTTTTTTGTGTTACATAATACTTAATGAAAAGTATATGAATTGATTAGTTTTTAAATGTCTTTTCATTGTTATAATTTTTTATCAAGTATTATATAACACAAAAACAAATATTTAAGGTTAAAGTTGAAAAAAAACGATCGACAAAATCAAAGTGGTACTATAATTTTGGGACAGATGGAGTATATGTCAATTTCTTTTATAACATTATGGAATTTTTTTATATAGAATGACATAATTTTTATTTTTTAGGATCTTCTCAGTTTCTTTATCTCTTTCGGATACTCATATCTTTAATCATTAACTAAATTATAAATATTTGGGATCTTCTAAAATTAGGAAGGTTGATTTTTTATTAATTTTTACTTACTAAATATAGCATGTGTTGGTGTCTTTCTCTGATTATATACCATATGATATGATATTTTCAAACAACCTTTTTAAAAAACTTTGGTTACTATCTATTAAAATAACATTTTTTATTTTAAATTGAAATATCTATTTATCTATTTATTACTATTTTCCTCTAATGTAAATTCTTGTGCTGTTAATTCAAAATTAATTTCGATAAATTTTGTTAACTTTTAGTTTTTAATTTTTATTTTTAGTAGGTTTGTTTTGATTTTATATTTTTACCCCTTTAACATCAATGAAAAAAAACACGATTGGTAAGATAGTAGAATTTGTGCGCTTCAAATATCACCATTGAGTACTCGCCGTCGCATTGTGTGGGCATCATATTAGTTTTCATAATGTTTGTTATGTCTTATATTAATTATTAAACTGAAAATGTGATGCTATTAGTACTTGAAATGGTGATCCTGGTTCATGTTGTTAGTTTATTTATATTGATTTCATCGCTTATAGCTTGTAATATGTAATTGCGATAAAATAATCATTTGAATACATAATTACATCTAAACAAAGCCAAAAAAAGGGGCGGTATATTCTCCTTCCATTCGTTAAACAAAAACCATAAACAGAAATAAGTGTTCATTTCAACTAACTTCCATTAGATAATAGTAGTAAAAAACCCATGGAGATGTGATGTAGTTCAAGTTCTTCAGTCCATTTGAATCTTCCTCCTCATGCACAAGTTTCTCTTTACCACTTTGATCTTCCTCCCCAGTCAACATTGTTTTCATTGCGTTTGGGTGTTTGTCATAAGATTCAGTGTCATATTCGGAATCGGATAGATGAATAAGAACAATCAATTAGTTAACTTATAACCAACCACTAAAAATTAACATTAACTACTTCATATAAAGGAACTCAAAACAAACATCTTGTCCAGATCAGAATATAAAGTTTCTAAGGAGGCTTGTTGAGTTTCTAAATATGTTCAATGAATATTTTCTTATGTGGTTTTTAGTTCTTTCTCAAATGTGTTTTTATGTACAAATTGATATCCATAGATACTTGTCGCGGGGGGAAAGATAGAACAATCATTGTTGCGACATAGGCTGTGAGTTTCCAATCTATCCTCACCTGAATTGGTTCATCAGTGAGATGAGAAAATGAAAAAAAAATATAATAACAAATAGTTGCATGCATTAATACATACCTAAAGTGGATAATCGACTTAGAGCTGACAAACCCTCTTGTTGCATTAAACGTCCCAACTCATGTTGCATCTTTAGGCAAGTCTCCAATGTGCTTTGCATCTTATTTATTTGTTCTTGAAGCCTGGCCATATCAATACACATGCTAATTATAAAACATTATAATAAAATAAGATTTAATTATAAGAAAAACTCATAGTTTCTAGATGTTTTCGAATGGCTGGTGGTGAAGAGTGAGCCCCTTCTTGACTCTAAACAGCCTCACTAACATCATCAATCTCAAATTCACTCTGTTGGTCAAGATCTTGTTGCTCAGGTTCAAGCATGCACTCATCATCATCTTTGTATGCTTGTTCTTAGGGTTCAACATAGAATTCTATCATACACTCGCCATCGGAGTGTACAACTTTCTGATTGTCCATGTTTGAAACCCCCAAGTATTCAATTTGACGAAATATTTATAACAGTATGATAGGAATTAGCTATGGAAAATGTAGTATTCTTATGTCAGTGTGGTTTCTGATCCACAATATTTGCTGCATCATAGTGTAACATCACAATATTATCAAAATATATGTATATTTACAAAAGGTGCTATGGTCGACACGAAATTTATCTTTTACATACACCCTTTTAAACAAAACATCTCTTCAAAAATCCACATCCTACAAATAAATTATATCGATTCATCTTGAGTAAAGCTTAAAAAAGTCGTTATCGCAAAATATATTGGAGAAATATTATTAGTGACTACACTTCTCTATATATTTCGAGAATTCAAATTTTATGACACTGAAACAAAATTTAGCTAAAATAGATATCCCTCAAGATGTGAAATATAATATTTAAATGTGTTCTAATATAAAAACAAATTTCACAACACCCATGTTGATGTATATAACTCACCAAAGAGCAATGTTCTTAGACACATTAACTGCTCATTGTTATATCATATCCTGTCACTTGAAATATTAGTTGGGAATTTTATCCATCCTCATAACGTATAACACATGCATCATACTAAAGAAAATTCACATCGTAATGAGAAAAAGAATGGTTACCCATGTGAATTAGGAGAAACAAATAGAAGATTTTCCGCATACAATCATAACATAAGAGCAAAATCTGAGGACTATCTCTAAATTCAAGACATCCACGATATATAAATCATGCAAAAGAGTTGAGAGTCACAAATATAATTCTATAAAGATCACAAATTCACAGAATCTATAGAGCTTAGTTGTGACATTTTCCGCCCATAAACTTAAAAATGGGTCAAACTTGATGTTATCCTTTTTAATAACTAAAGATTGGTTCAACTCAAATCGTTTATGATATTGAAGCATGTGATCAAATAGCCCAAACATTGGCCAACGGGAATACATATGTGAACTACCACTACCTTTTATAAAGATAGATCTATTGAGAGAGTTTTTACATGTTAAAAACTAAAATCTTATCTATTTTCTTTATGGGATTCATCCAATTAATTATTAGTTTACTACAATGTCTAATGATATTTACAAAGTTGTAAAATTGCCCATGTTTACCTTAGGATCATTTTGTGCTCTTAAATTGTCAATTTTTATCACGTATATGATGTTGCATTGTAAATTCTTGATCATAGTAAAAAGATATTTTCATCATCGTCTTTCTGTTTTCGGTACCCATGGATGACCTGTTATAGCAAATAGAAATGCAATATAAGCATGTTTAAAATATGGGCAATACTATATTTTGACCAACTAATTAAGAGTTCATAATTCCTGAAAACGTAATGGTAATACTAAGTTGACAACGTATTATACTCTATGATAAATAGTGGCGGACCTTGAGCAATTAATTTTGTGGGACGAGTTATTATTAAATAACAAAATAAAAAAAGGACAATAACTTTTGAGCAAAATGAATAATATTTACAATATTCGCCAGGATCTTATGGAGAGCCGAGACCCTTCAGTCTCTACTAAGATCCGCCCCCTATGATAAATGCTTACATTATGTAAAAAAAGAATTACCTTCCTCCTTGCTATTTCATCTAGAATCTTTCATGTGACCTTGAAATAACATACGTATGGCTATCAAAGTCATGTGTTTTGATTGTGGTAAAATACGTCTCTTGTTTAGGAAAACAAAGGAGTGTATATGAGCGGAAAGTATTAAACAAATGAATTAGGAGAATCAAGTGTTAATGACCCAATTAAGTTCGTTTCCCAAGGAGGTATATGTGTGTGACTAAAATGTAATGATATTTGAGATTAACATTTGAAAGAAAGGGATGAGAAAATAGAATGACGGATACGTGAAAAATTATGGGTACAAGCAAATGTGGAGGTCAATTAGAGGTGGTCATTTGCTGATGCATTTGACCACTTCAGTGAACTTTGTAAGCTCCTAGCTTATCCAATAAGCTACCAATCAAAGAGACCAGATAATGCAGAGATTCACACCAATGAAAACTATTCCCAAACAAAAATTCAACCCTTGAATCAAAGTTTTAAACAAATGGCAGCTTCTGATGTGTTTGACCACAAACCAAATCCTTTTTGACATATTTTTTATTACTTGTGCAAAACTTAGTTATAGATTTAGAAACCTTGCCAAATAGCTAAGACAGCTTAAAAACAACTATTACTGATCTACAAACCTTAAAAAACCAAGGAGTAAAGGCCTTAAGGCCTTGCTCAACCAAACATCCCTTAAATCCTTTTTTCACTGATTTTAACTTGATTTCCAAATTTTCTCAAGTAACCTACCTTTTTTAAGATTCCTACAAGTCTACTAGGTGACTACTAATAGAAATAAACTGAAAAATTGATCCTACAAACACAGGTACACAAAATCACATAGCAACTTTCACTTAACAGATTATTTAAGTAAATTTGTTGAGTGGAACTTTAAAGAGAACACAAACCTATCCCCCACAACTTCCTAGAGGGATTCAGCTATGCTCCTTGGACCTTGTTCAACAGCTAGAACAAGACCAAGGTACTTGGACAATATCACACCCTAAAGAAGGATCAAAGGTTGATCCCAAGGCCCTTTAGTGGTTGATCTCCTTCCACAATGAACAAACAACCAAGCCAATGCTTCATTTCTTTCCTAAAGACTGCTGATAACAAGCTTTGATCAATCCTTGAAGCAGGGTTCGGGTTAGTATCAGATGTATTCAAAACAATGGGACAAGCTATAGCAGTGGCCTAATAAGCACTTATTGAGTGCTTATAAAAGCTTTGTTATGTAAGATCAGTCCAAGCCCTTCAAGTATGAACAACTTGAGGGGCAAGACAACAGATCTACAACCTTATTATCCACAAACTCCAATAGTTGAAGCTATGAACAACAGGTCAATATGCTACCTCAGACCACTTTTGAAAACCAAATTTCAAAAGTGTACACTATCCTAGATTTGAAACCAAACCTCACACCTTAGATATGATGAACCTAAGATGGAAAAGAGTGTTTACAAACCCTAAGATACAAAGTTCCTTGAAGAATCAAGAACTTAGAACCTTAAACGTTTTGATAGAAACTTGAAAATATTTTTGTGAAAATTTTCAAATCCTAACCAAACAAATCCGTGGCCAAAACAAACCACATACAAACATTAACAATGATAATGGAACTCAAATTCTAGCACCTAAACAACAAATTCAATCTCATAAAAAGGAATTACACTTGAACTTTTATTAAAACTTGAAAGGAAATAAAATTTAGGATGCTAGAAAATAGAACAAAGGGGTACTCCACAACTTGGGCCTCCTTTTATAGGCAACAACTAGGGGTTACAAATGCTGAAATCTGAAAATTACAAGTGTTGATCTTCCTAAAATGCCCTTGATGTCTTGACGCGTTTTGTGCCTTGTAGAATCTTCCATTTAATCTTAACCGTTTAAATGGTGCTTGGAGGCTACGTTTAACAAAAGAGTGGTTAAGATTTGGCTACTTGTCACATGTTGAGGTTACATGGTTGGTGGATGTGACGTGATTGGTTGAGTGGGGTCCAAGAATGAGTGGAAGAATGATTTGAGTGTGATGGGTGAAGCGTGTGGTTGTGGTGAACGTGTGGGGAGAGTTAATTGGGAAGTTACCTTGGGTAAGAGTAAATTTGTAACTGGGTTGGGGGACGGTGAATAGTAAAGTTCTATATCCTAAACACGTGAATAGTGCCATGTTTAGCGCGTGTGTTTAGGATTTGAACTTTGAGATATGGCAAAAGTACCCCCCCTCCCTCTTTTCTCTTCTATTGGTTTTGGCTGGTTTAACTTTTACAAAAGAATTTCCTTGTTTAGCAAAGTTTTAACTTTCATACTTTGGACACCAAACTTTGTATAAAAGTTATCAAGGGTTCTTTTTGTAACTTTCTTGATTCTTTAGGGGCTGATCTTGGACATTCTTGAAACTTGAGGGTCTTGACTTGTATCTTGATATTTAGGAGGACCAATCTTGACATTTTGGATTTGTTGAAGGGCTAATCTTGTCAAATCTTCAAACTTAGAGGACCTTTTTGTAATTTTGACAAACTTAAGGGACCAAACTTGTAATTATGAGTATACAAGGGTATTAAGTGTCATTTCTTCATAATGAGGGCTCAATCTTGTACATCTTCAAGTCTTCAAGGGTTTTTCTTTGATAATTCACAAACTAGGGCCCAGTTCATTGTGCAGCTTCGTTTCTCGTGTTCGTTTTTCCTTCTTTCTTGTGATCTTTTGTCTTTTTCATGATATCCATACCTAAAATACACAAGTAAACAAACACAAGCATATATATGGTATCTTGATGACATTTGTATGCATTTAAAGCCCGAAAAGGACAATGAGATCATGTATAAATGCCATCTCATCACTCCCCTATACTAAGCCATTGCCGTGTCCTCACGCAATGCTAGAATAAAGTATCTAAGAATCACCAAAATTCAATTTTATTACCCTTTATTGAAAAGTAAAAGCCGTGCAAGAATACTACTAAGATGTGTAAAGACATAATGTATGATTTTCATCACGTGTGTGATTTTTAGGGTCAATGAATAGAAACAAGTAAATGTCCCATAGAGTAAAGTTCGTCATCCTTGATTGTCATACATTCCATGCTAAGTGCAAAAACGAGATCATTGTTGGTACAAGTCACAATGCTAACACTACTCATACGTCCAAATTGTGTAATACGTTTTTCCCCGCAATCCTAGTTATTATGAAAGGAAATGGGTTTCTAGAATTCTTTAACTATTTGTCATGGATCACAAGTGATTCATATTGACTTATTTGAGTATTTATTTGTTCGAAAGTAAAGTAGCACGATTTAATCGATAGTTAGCCGAAGGACAAAATCTTTTAAAACGACTTCTCGAGTATCTCCTTAAGTTCATATCTTGACATAACTCGTTTCACGATTTGAGACGTTTCTCGGACCGATTTCTTCATACTTCAAATCTTGGGAAGACGTTCATGAAATTATTGTCTTCTCTTCATATTTTGGAATTTCTTCACTTGACGTTTTTGAGAGATTCTTCATACATGGAGCACGACTTCATCATTTTTCTTCAATCTTTATTTTGGATTTTTATATACAACGATCCGCCTCCTTTTCGGACTTGGATATATTTATTCTCATACCTTGTAAGGGTCTTTTTGGATAGACTTTCTCCATGATCTTTAGGGGAGTAATTGCTTTTCGTCGTGTGTCTCGATCCTTCATATTGATTTAGGAATAATGATACTTCACATCATCTTGGATCTTTAGCAACAAAATAGAGCTCCTCATGCCTTGTTAGGGCCTTTTTGGATCTTCACCAATCTTCGCATCCCGCTTCAATAAGTTATGCCTTGGCTATGAACTCTATTCAACCCCGAGCAACTTTTAAACGATATTGTGCTAGAAGCTAAGTAACCTTTCAAATCGTACGACCTTACTTCTTGCAATTATTTTTATTCCTAATGCATTGATCTTATGGGAAAAAAGCCACAATTAAAAACATATGAGTTTTTGAAAGAACATTTTCATGTTCTACGTTTAGCATGATCACTTGTCTAACTCTATCATTTCTCGTTCTTCACTATTTAAAAACCTCTAATTAAAGAGACTCGTGAATACTTAGCCATGCAAGTCAAAATTAAGCCAAATTTGGATTAGCTTTCATTAAGACTATATCAAATCGAAGTTTTGGGTTTTCAAGCCACCTATAGGATCTTGCACTTTCTTGGACTTTTTCAAGTTTAGAGAATGCATTTATAGTTCCCTTGATAAGTGACTTTCTAGGATCAATTATAGGAACTTACGAAAAGTTCTTGTTCTTAACCCGAGTGAGCTAAGACTTTCGCGTTTTAAAGTTCCCTATATAAAAGTCTAGTAAAAATTGATTCGAGCGGGTTAAGGAATGTGAAGGGCTCCAAATTCCCATCAAGTTAAAAATTATCTCTTATTCTACCCATCAGAAAATATACATTCGTGTGTAAAAAACACTTATTAAAACTCAAAAAATTAAAATTTGGCCATTTTTAGCCTTATTAGCAACAAAACAAAACAAAACGTTGAAAGTTGGAAAATGTGAGGGCGTAGCAAAGAAAGTATCTATTCACCCCCCCCCCCATACTAAAATTAAACATTGTCCTCAATGTTTCGAGTCTAAAGGTGGAGCACCCCCATACTAGAGACTAAGAGTCGAATGCTTAGGATCTAGTATGGAAAGGGTGATCAACAATATATCTAAAGCCGTTTATTGATTATGCTAAAAGATAATTGTTAGAACAAGAAAGTATATGTCATGGATTCGTGAACAACTCTTCAAGCAAACGATCGAGGCTCACATGAACGAACACGAGAGTCTTCAATCATAGTGATGATGATGATCTAGATAACACATTCACAAACAACCACGAGACAACGAGTTGGAAGGGCACAAATCCCCTCTCATTATTTATTAGAAAGCATTAAAAAGGATAAGCATGGGATCTCCCCCACGATGCACCTCGTTTTTGATTACCGAGTCATGAGCTCGACTCGATCCCCTCAATGCTAATTATCATTGGGGAAGGTGACTTGGTCGAGGTCGTCCAACGAAGGAACTTCCCCACCAAAGTAGTGCTTAAGCCTATGTCCATTCACCTTAAAATTAGGACCATCATTTTGAGCTAGCTCGATGGTCCCATAAGAAAAAACTTGTGTTATGGTGAAAGGACCCGACCAACGAGATTTCAATTTTCCGGAAAATATCTTTAATCGAGAGTTAAAAAGTAACACTTGATCACCAACGTTAATAACCCGGTTTTTAATCATTGCATCATGAAACTTTTTAGTCTTTTCTTTGAAAATCAATGAATTTTCATAAGCATTATCTCTTAATTCGTCCAATTCATTCAATTGTATTTTCCGGTGATCTCCCGCTGTCTTTAAATCAAAATTTGCATGCTTAAGGGCCCAATATGCCTTATGCTCCAATTCAATGGGCAAGTGACAATTCTTTCCATAAACCAACTTATATGGAGTACAACCGATAGGTGTCTTATAAGCGGTCCTAAAGGCCCATAAAGCGTCATCGAGTTTGTCGGACCATGAAGCACGGTTCTCCCCAATCGACCTCTCTAAAATCCTCTTCAAAGATCGGTTTGAAACCTCGAATTGCCCACTCGTTTGCGGGTGATAAGCCATAGAAAGACGATGAGTAACTCCATATTTCTTTAAGACCTTCTCGAATTGGTCATTACAAAAATGGGTTCCACGATCGCTTATAATAGCACGAGGGGTTCCAAACCGAGAGAATAGTTGCTTCAAAAACTTCACTACCACACGAGCATCACTAGTAGGTAAAGCCTTAGCTTCCACCCACTTAGAAAGGTAGTCGACGACGACGAGGATATACTTGTTACCATGAGACGATGGGAACGGCCCCATAAAGTCTATGCCCCAAATGTCGAAAATCTCACACACTCGAATTATGTTTTGCGGCATTTCATCACGTTGAGATGATTTTCCTTGACGTTGGCACGAATCACACAACTTAACAAGTGCGTGTGCATCACAATAGATCGTAGGCCAAAAGAAGCCGACATCGAACACTTTCTTAGCCGTGAGATTAGCACCGTGGTGACCACCCGTGGGTCCCTCGTGACAAGCTCTAAGGATGTTTGAAGCTTCGGCACCAAAAACACAACGTCGAACGAGTTGATCCGCACAAACCCGAAAGAGATAAGGTTCGTCCCAAAAATAGAACTTAACGTCACGAAAGAATTTTCTCTTTTGTTGTGTCGTCATACGCTTGATTATGAAATTCCGCGAATGGTAATTTGCAATGTCGGCAAACCATAGGGTGGTGTCTTTAGAATTCACTACACCGAGAGTCTCGAGAGGAAATGTTTCGGTAATTTCCTTGTTCTCGAAGACATCTTTGTGGGGATATTCTAGACGAGAGAGATGATCGGCCGCTAGATTCTCGGCTCTTTTTTTGTGAAGCACGGTGACATCAAATTCTTGGAGGAGGAGCATCCAACGAAGTAATCTTGGCTTAGCATCTTGATTAGCTAAGAGATACTTGATAGCCGAATGGTCGGTATACAAGATGCTTTTAGTTAAGACGAGATAAGGTAGGAATTTCTCAAAATCATAGACCAGGGCAAGGAATTCCTTTTCAATTGTGGTGTACTTTAATTGAGCCTCGGTCACCGTCTTACTAGCATAATGGATAGGACGGAAATGCTTTTCATAACGTTGCCCTAAAACGGCCCTTATAGCATAATCACTTGCATCGCACATGATTTCAAAGGGTAATTCCCAATTAGGAGCAACAAGAATGGGAGCTTTGGTAAGTTTCCTTTTAAGAGTTTCGAAATCTCTAACACAATCCTCATGGAAATTAAAAGGATCATCCTTCTCGAGAAGGTGTGTCATAGGTCGAGAGATTTTCGAAAAGTCTTTGATGAAACGACGATAAAATCCCGCGTGGCCTAGGAAACTCCTAACTCCCTTAACGGTTATGGGATGAGGTAACTTGGCGATGACGTCTACCTTAGCTTTATCGACCTCAATCCCCACTTTTGAGATCTTATGTCCTAAGACGATTCCTTGTTTACACATAAAATGACATTTTTCCCAATTAAGCACAAGGTTGGTTTCTTCACAACGTTTTAACATTTGCTCGAGATTAGATAAACACGACGTGAACGAATTGCCAAACATCGAAAATTCATCCATAAACACTTCCATCGACTTCTCGATCATATCATGGAAAATAGCCATCATACATCGTTGAAACGTACCCGGTGCATTACAAAGTCCGAAAGGCATCCTACGATAAGAAAACGTTCCATAAGGACACATAAACGTAGTTTTCTCTTGATCACGAGGGTCGATAGAGATTTGAAAGTAACCGGAAAAACCATCTAAAAAGCAATAGAATTCATTTCCCACGAGTCGCTCTAATATTTGATCCATGAAGGGCAAAGGAAAGTGGTCTTTACGAGTGGCGTCATTTAACTTTCTGTAGTCAATACACACCCTGTAACACCCCATTTTGATAATGGAATGTCACGCGTAATTATGGCGTGTCATCAAAGCATACAAGGATAAATGTATAAAACATTACATGACCATAGGGTAAACCGGAATCAAACATCGGTTCCCAAACATAAGCCCAAAACATAATAAAGCAAAGGAAATGAAAGAAAGGAAAACAAGCATAAGTATATGAAGGCAAAAAGGAAAAGAAGTCTCTGGCAGCTTCCATCCTATGCACGTCCTCCAAATGCTCGAGTCTTTCCTAGGGTACCTGCCGTTTTGGGACATGGAAAGGAAAGTAACGGCTGAGCAAAACGCTCAGTGCACGGATATAGACATAGTATAAGTGACTAAAACATAATAGAGACTTAATAGCAGCGGAAATGTATAAGTCCTGGAAAACCTGGAACATGTTCATAAAACTGGTTTAATAGTTTGAAAAGCCTTATGTTTATCTTATGAAAACTGTTTAACATATTTTACCATTAGCCAATATAGGTCATGAAAATCCACCGTGCATGAATACTTGGAGGGGTGACCTCATCATGAAAATTAGAGGGGTTGCCCCTAATTTAATATACTGGTTTTTGGGTAGGAGGGATCAGCTCCTTGTGAAGGATGCAAGGTACACACCACATTCACCATGAAATCCTGACTGAAAACATGTAACTAGGATGCACCCATATGCCCCACATGATAAATATAATATAAATGGCCAAAAGCTGAAGGGACGCCACGAGAAATCACTCTACCGTGGTGAAGTCATAACATCAGTGCCTCTAATGTTATGGTTATGGTACCTCCATAACTAGGTGAAACTGGTCATGCATGTATATGGCTATAGGTAATCTTAATTAAACATAAGCAATCAAACACGTAACTTATACTACGGGAAAACAGTTGGCTGCATACGGGAAATCCTAATAAGGAAAGAATGTCCATACTGAAAGGATGGGAATCCGTACCTTATGTCCAGTGAACGAAGAAGATGAACTGAGAGGAATCCTACTTCCGAATCACTAGTGCTACATAAATACATACATGAATAAGTATCTGCTTACTAAATACATAGCTGGTTTTATGTCATGTCTTAGCTTATTTTATGTGTTCTTACCATGTTTTACTGTTCTTAAGCCTTAAACCATGTTCATCTTATATTAAGTTTAATCTGATTAAGTATTTCTAGTATTTCATGTGTTATTATACTTACTGTGTAATAATAAGTAACTTTCCAAAAATAGCAGGTTTCCTAAAATAGAAAGTTTCCAAAAATAGAAAGTTTCCAAAAATAGAAAGTTACCAAAAATAGAAAGTTTCCAAAAATAGAAAGTTTCCAAAAATAGAAAGTTTCCACAAATAGAAAGTTTCCAAAAAGAGAAAGTTTCCAAAAATAGAATTACTGCTTAAAATAGATAAGTTTCTAAAAATAGAAACTTTCCATAAATAGATTAGCTGCCTTATTTAAATAAGTTTCCATAAATAGATTAGCTGCCTGAAATAAATAAGTTTCTAAAAATAGAACGTTTCCATAAATAGATTAGCTGCCTTATTTAAATAAGTTTCTAAAAATAGAAGTTTCCATAATTAGAAATAAGCTGGTTAAATAAGCTAAGTATATAAGCCTAAGTGTTTTCATGATTATTTTCTAAGTCATATGATATAATGTATAGTTTAATAATTATTTCATGTAATTAAATTAAACTATAGGTTAAAATATTTAATTAAAGTATAACATGTTTTTAATTAAATAAAGTTAAATACTTAGGTTAAAACATGTGTTATTATTTATTAATAATATAACCTAAGTCATGTTAATTAATTAATTATAACTATGGTTTTTAAATAATTAATTAATTATAAGTCTAAAATATAAAAAAAATACTTAGGTTAAATAATTTCATGATTATTAATAATTAAAATAACCTAATTCATGTTATTAAATTAATCATGTCATTTTATTAATTTAATTTTAACATAAGATCATAAAACATAAAAACTAAACATACACCATGAACCGGATCTAGAATCAAAACCATGAACCGGACATGAAATCGACACCGTACCCCGAACCAAATCGGGGTACCCCGTGCCTTGAGGCTGCCGTGGGACCCACACACACCAACCGAGACCATAAATGGTCTTGGTGGTGGTCGGTTGGCCAAACCGAAACCCCTTTGGGTTCGGTGTAGCCTGCGGCCAAAACAAACACCCCTTAAAAACATACTTTTGATTTTATTAAACCCCAAATCAAGTAAGATCCATGTTTATTTATTAGGTTTATGTAAAAAACATAACATGTTCTTGATTTATTAAAAGATCAAATCAAAAGAAAAAGTTTAAAAAGGATTTACCGAATTCGTGGATCAAAAGGTTGAAGAACAAACACGATCACCAACTAATTTTCCAAGATCCAAGATCACAAACCACCTCCTTGTGGTGTTCTTAAGGTGGCGGCCAAAAGAGGAGGAGGAGGAGGGTTTTAGGTTTTTCTAAAATCTTCTGTAAATGTAAAAATGAGTAGTGTCAAAATCTTTAACCCCCTTTAGTAAAAATTGATGGGCTAAGCCCATCCTCCCTCCTTAATTTCGTGGTAATGGGGCCCACAAGGGGTAACCCGAATGTTTTTCGTGTCTAATTAATAAGTGTGTTCTCGTGTTCGTGTTTTACGTGTTTGTTCGTGTTTATTTGTGTTCCCGTTTTGTGTGTTCTCGTTAAATAATTACCGTGACCTAATATATTTATTTACGCTCGTAATAAATATATATACGTAATTAATAATAGTTCGTGTTTTAATTACGTTCATGATTTCATGATCGAATGTTCGTGATTAATTATTGTCAAATAATTATTGCGTGTTCGTGCGTAGTAAATACTTATCGTGTACTAACACGTACATAATACGTAATATCCTAACACGTAAACGTAATCGTACTAAAAAAGAAAGTTTTAATCTAGTACGTACGATCTTAAGGGTACTATTCATGGTAAGAGCATGCGGGTTTTACAACTCTTCCCCCCTAAAAGAATAATTCGTCCCCGAATTATAGATAACGTAACTGGAAGCGAAACATACCCGAATCAGACTGGAAAGGTATGCAAAATAACGGAAATGAAGGTGACATGGTAGAAGGGAACGTGGAACGTGACATGTCTTGAAAAGACATGGAACGTGACGTGACTGAAAGGACATATCTAATCGATAAGAGAAAAACGGATAAGAAGTCCGGATGAACTTGTCCGTTTCCAAGTGGCTTCCCTCTTGGAACGGTTCCTTCATAAGATCTTGACACGAATGATAAGTCTTGGTCCTCCTGACCTTGACTTGGAATACGAAGAAGTTCTTGGTTATCAACGTAAGGTAGATCCCCTAAATTCGATCGAGGGAATAAGAATTAATAGTGTAAGTGTGACAATACGTCAATTTATGATTGATATTTTGATTCTCAATATTTAATTGAAAACATTATTTTAATGTTATAATATGAACTCACTTATTTTCGGGAAGAAATTTGGATTTACGTCTTGAAGTAGCATCGACTACGTCTAAACCGTAGGATTCTACGTTACGTGCTTACGTTTACATACACCGTTTTGGTAACAGTCTGACATTTCAGAAAATAAATTTATCCGCGAATATTATTTTGATATTTTAAATTTGTGTTGGTTCATAAACTCACAAATTTACGAGAAGAGATTAGGACTTACGATTTTAATTTAACGTCCTTTACGACTAAACCGGAAACCTTAGGATTACGTATTTACGTTTTCGAACTCCGTTTTTGATGAAACAATTTTTATTAGATTCGTTTTGTGCCGTTGATTCATAATTTATAAAAACGTTATTCGTAAAACGACCCGAGGGCACGCAAATCGAGGAAACTAGAATCGAGGAATACCCGTAAATTAGCGGGATGGGACAAAATAAATTATCCCACCCCACTAATAAAGGGACGGCCAAGACTAGGGACACCACATCAAAGATGTGGCACCCTTACACTTAATAAGTTTACACTTGTAAACTTAAGCTTCCTTTTGAAGCTACCTATCCCACTAAGCTAACTAAAACCATTAGCTTCCTCATTTCTACCATTTCACACATGCAAATCCACTCAAAATTCTCTCTCACTCTCTCTTTGAACCGTCCCATTTCCACCTTAAACCACCATCATTGATCAAAAGTAACCATGAAATCTTATGTTATTTACCCACATGTTGAAGCCCTTTTGAAACCCTATTGATTGGTGGTGATTATAACATCCAAGGAGGAGTTTCCATGGAGTCTTGGGGCTGATTTTCCACAAGGTGTTCATGAAGAATGGTGGTCTTGAAGATGGTCTTGGTTATTCACAAGTTTCTCCATCAAAATCCATGTTTTGATCACAACCTACATCATCATGGTGGTATAAAGATTGTTCTCCTCATCCTCTTATTATTTTTGATTATGTAATCTTGTATTTCTTTTACTTATTTATATGTATATCCTGATGAATGATGATTAAAAATATTGTATGGGGATTTGGTGTTGATAAACATGCTTAAAAAGATGAAAACTATAAGAAACAAGGCTAAAATCTTGTTTAAATTGTTGGCTGTATAAAACAGTAAAGAATCATATGATGAACTGATAAAAATGGCATAGATTAATGGATATAAAGTAAGTAATATGACTTGTACACATGTGAGAGTTGGCCATGCAATGGAATCATTAGGATGAGTGAGATATGATCAAAACAAGTTTAGAGTACAAATCTGAGTTCACTGTTTTGGACGATTTTTAGAAAATACTTAGAAGTTGATTCAACAGTAGCTATAGAAGAGTTAAATGGAGCACATATCATGTAGTTTATGTCATAAAATTTGAGCTTCTATCTCCATACAGAACTCTAGATATGGCAGTTTTGGTGAAAATGAACATAAAAATCAGATTTTGGGAAATTAAAGTATAATAGTATTATATAAGCACTCAAATAAAAATAGTATAAAATGTGAATTAAAACCCACTAACTTATATAATACATTTATATAAATATTTATAAGGATAAATAAATGGACATTTTATAAAAATGGTGGTTTGATAAGTTTTATAAGTTATAAAACTATAAACATGATTTTTACGACTTTTTCGGCTATTACCGTAAAATTAACGTTTTTCGCCAATTAAAACTTAGACGATCAAACCCGTCTAATGTAAACTTTTTAAAACTCATATACTGATATATAAACATATATAACAAGTAAAAACCGATAAAACCCGAACTATATAACATACGGACATTAACGGGCTAAGATAACGTTATTGGACTAATAATACAACAAAATGGACTAAAACACTTATAAACTTATTTATTGGGCTTAACCCATTTGGGCCCAATATGTAAAGTATAAATACTGATAATACAAGTATGAAATGGATTAATAAAAGTTAATAAACTTATAATAGGCTTAGAAGTTACCAATACATAAACACAAAAATGAGTGAATGAACCCACTTGATCATCATATATATATAATCATCATATGTATACATAATTGTTATTTTTATAAAGTCATTGGACATGAGTCTAAGACGAGTATTAATTGTCTAGGTTTCCGTGATTGAAGCACGTACCGTACGTCCGAATTGCCGATAACCCGCCTTCCCACATCAACGTGAGTTCATAGCCTCGCACTCTTTTAAATGTTTTTATGAAATGTTTTATAAACCCGCGAGGGAGATAACATGTTAGTTTTTATAAAATAGGACACCATTTGTCCCGATTGTTTGTTTATTGATTTGGACCCGAATGATTGTATGACCCGATTGTATGACCCGATAAATGATTAAATGACCCGATAGATGAAATTAAATGGATTATTAAAGTTAGGTTATGTCACTAAAAGTCCCATTAGCATGAATTGTGAACTACCGGGATTTGGTAGACGCATATGCATATAATAGTACTATTTGGGGACGATCACCCCAGTTCGCGCCTTGACGGTTGATCCCCGTCGTGCCACATTGATTGGTAAGCGAATTTATGTATGAGAAGATTTCCATAGCGTGACCTTTGTGACGACACGCTAATTTAGATGGGCAAATTAAGTTTCGGGTTAGCTACCCGTTGTTTGTTTTATTAAGGTAACAATGTCATGCGGCTTATAATAATCCAAATTAACGAAATACTGCTATATGCACCGAATTACGAAGTATTGCCTGACTAGCAATACGGGGTCATACTATTGATATTATGTTCGTGTTTTGGTTTTATATAACCATATTCATATAACGGTTTTTATTTAATCTATACAACATTATAAAACGTATTGTATGATGTTTTTACGACATTGGCTCGTATAATGATTATAAGGCAAATGCCTATATTATGATTTTTGACAAGGATTTGTATAAAAATGACTTTGGCTATTTTATGGCCTATTACAAAGTTGTACAAAATGATTTTCAGTAATAATTTTATACTGATATTATATTGATGGATTTTATTAAACTCTATGAATTCACTCGGCGTTATCGCTGACCTTTTCTTTTAACATGTTTTATCTCAGGTACTTGAAGGTAATTCTCGGGAAGACAACAAGAATTTATGGCCCGCACTTAAACAATAGTTTCCATTCAAATTCTTTGTAAAACTTTGTATGAAATGACTATGACTTGGGACCTATGTAACTTTGATATTTATGAATGGAAATGCTTTATTAATAAACGACGCGATCTTTAAGCGTTGTCTATGATGTGAGTAATGTGCTATCCCGTAACACCAACGAGTCTTCCGCTGTATTGAGTTGTATATATTTGGGGGTGTTACAGTTTGGTACCAGAGCTCTCGTTATAGAGAACGAAAGATTTTTAAAAACCAAGGTTTTGAATAATGTAACACTCTCATTTTTCGTATCGGTACAGCGGAAGGGTCTTTCAGAGTGTTACGGGATAGCACAATAACTCCAATCATAGACAACACATAAAAATGGTTGTACAAGGTTTAACAAACATTCATTCGATAAAAAGTTTCAAAAGTGTACAACAGGTCCCAAATTATACAGGTCATTAAGTTTACAAAACGCAGATCGAATGAACATTTTTAATATTAAGTGTGGGCCATCAGAGTCGATCTCCATCCAGATTACCTTCAAGCACCTGAGATAGAAAACATGCAAAAATCATATCAGCGAATGCCGAGTGAATTCATAGAGTTTAATGAAAACCGTTATATAAAACAATCATTTACAATCATTTAAAATCAGAACACAAGTATAATATCGGAAGTAAGTCCACATATTGCTAGTCAGGCAATATATAAATCAAGCATACATCTGAAACCGTCCATGAGACCGTAGTCTCTATATTACCATGATAGGTAATATATTCATCGTAATAGCGTCGTTATCGTTTATTATTTATGTCTTATAGCATACGTTGTATAGGATTATTATTAGCCGCATGACATTGTTACCTTACTGTGAAAACAGCGGGCCGCGAACCCGACAAACAATTTGCCCATCTAAGTTAGCGTGTCGTCACAAAAATCACGCTATGGAATCTTCTCATACATAAATTCGCTTACCAATCAATGTGGTACGACGGGGATCAACCGTCAAGGCGCGAACTTGGGTGATCGTCCCCAAATAGTACTATCAAATGCATAAGCGTCTACCAAAACCCAGTAGTTCACAATTCATGCTAATGGGACTTTAAGTGACATAACCTAACTACTAATAATCCTTTTAGTCTCGAATAAAGGGTCATAGCATCATTCGGGTCCATCTCATTAAGCATACAATCGGGACTACTTGTGTTCTATTTTTATAAAAATCTAGCATGTTATCTCCCTCGCAGGTTTACAAATCATTTTACAAAACATTTAAAAGAGTGCGAGGCTATGAACTCACGTTGTTAATGAAAGGCGGATTATCGGCTACGGGCGTGCTTCGGTCACGGAAACCTATATAAATAATAATCGGTCTTAGACTCGGTCCAATGACTTTTATCAAAATAACAATATACATATATATGATTATTGTACATATGATGATGATCAAGTGGGTTTATAAATCCTCATTTACTTATTTTAGTGTTTACGTTTTAGTATCGTCTTACTAGTTCACTAGTTTTACCGATTTTACCTATTTTAAGTTCATTAAGTCTTTTATAAGTTCTTTTACTTGTTTTTACCCATTATATACTTATATGATCAGTATATATACTTTTCATGTTAGGTCCTATTGGGTTAAGCCCAAATAATTCTTTTTACAAGCATTTATCTTATTAAGTCCAATTATTAGTCTAATAGGTTTAGTTAGCTCCTAATTGTCCGTAATTCTTATAGTTCGGGTTTTATCGGTTTTTACTTGTCTTAGTTACTTATACATCAGTATATATCTTTTATAAACTTTACATTAGACGGGTTTGGTCGTCTAAGTTTTATTTGATGAAAAACGTTAATTTCACGGCGATAGCCGAAAAAGTCGTAAAAATCAAGTTTATAGTTTTTATTACTTATAAATATTACTTTTACCACCATTTATATATTTTACCCATTTAATTAACCTTTTATACATTTATATAATTAAGTTTTATAAGTTAGTGGGTTTATACTTTACATTTTATAAATTATAAAGTGAGTGCTTATATAATAATAATAAACATTATTTCCAAAATCTGATTTTTAACTTCACATTCACCATTTTTATCATATCTAGAGTTCTACAATGACTTAGAAGCTCATTTTTAGATGACAACTTCTTCATAATATGTGCTAAATATAACTTAGTTATAGCTACTGCCCATTTTGAGTTTAAGTTGCCTTAACAGTCCCTACAAAACTGCTTATTCAGATTGTACCACCTAACTTGTTTTGATCATATCTCACTCATTATTTTGATTCCATTGCATGGACAACTCTCACATGTGTATAACATCATCTACTTTACTGTAAATAGATCAAACCATGCATTTTTATCAGTTCTTCATTTAGTTATCTACTGTTTTTATACAGCCAACTAATTAGACATGATTTTAGCTTCATTTCTTATGGTTATCATCATTTTTAAGCATGTTTATCAACACTTGATCCCCACACAACATTTTTATCATCATATATACATCATATACATATACAAAATGAAAGAAAATACATTTGTTCTTTACAAAATAATAAGAGAAAAATGTAGAGGATGATCTTCTTTACCAATCCAAGTGGATTTCTTGTTTTAGGAAGGCAAGAACTTGATGAACACAACAAGTATCTCCAAGACCATCAAATAGCAAGATCATATGTTGGAAAATCAGCCCTAGGACACAAGCAAATCACCTCCAAAGTTGGTTATATGGCCACCAAATGATCAAGGTTTCAAGGAAACACCTTAATAGGACTAGTAAACATGTGGTTTGTAGTTAGAAAAGATCAAAGATGGTGTTTGTGGCTTGATATGGGACGGCACAAATGCTGGAGTAGAGAGAGTTTGAGAGTGAAATGCATGGGTGAAATGGTTAAGTGAAAACCATTTGTTGGTTTTGTTTAAGTTGGTGGAAGTTTAGCTTAAAGTGTAAGCATGAGCTTACACTTGTATAAACAAGTTAAGTTTTGTGCCACCTATGTGTGGTGATGTGTTCTTGCCGTCCCATGTAAGCTAGTAGGATGGGGCAAAGTGTTTTGTCCCATCTCACTAGTTTACGGGTATTTCTCGATTCTAGTTTTCTCGATTTGCGTGCCCTCGGGTCGTTTTACGAAAAACGTTTTTATAAATTATGAATCACCGTCACAAAACGAATCCAATAAAAATTGTCTCATCAAAAACGGAGTTCAAAAACGTAAATACGTAATCCTAAGGTTTCCGGTTTAGTCGTAAAAGACGCCAAATTATGCACGTAAGCCCAAATTTAAATCCGTAAATTGTGAGTTCGTCAACCAACATAAAAATAAGTTTCAAAATATTATACGAGAAAATATTTAACTACCTGAAAATGTTAGATTTGTCACAGCTTTTCCTCCTAAAAGGGATCAACGTCCTCGTGATCCATTTCATTTGGATGTCCGTTTCTTATTGAAATCGAAGAGGTGCGGATATTTCTTCCACATTTCATCCTCTCGTTCCCAAGTATACTCCGGTCCATGCTTTGAATTCCATCGGATCTTAACAATAGGTATCCGACTTTGTTTCAGTTGCTTTACCTCACGGTCCATAACTTCTACGGGCTCTTCGATAAAATGCAACTTCCCATCTATTCGAACCTTACCTAACGGAATTTTCTCATCACTCACTGCTAGACATTTCTTCAGATTAGATACATGGAATGTGTTGTGAACACCATGAAGTTCTGGGGGTAACTCTAGTTTGTAAGCCACCGGACCTACTCTAGATAGAATCTTAAAGGGTCCAATATAACGGGGATTCAATTTTCCTCGTTTTCCAAATCTGATAACGCCTTTCCATGGCGATACTTTCAACATTACTCGGTCACCCACTTCAAACTCCATTGGCTTCCGCCGCACATCCGCGTAACTTTTCTGTCTACTACGGGCAGTCAACAACCTCTTCTTAATCTGAACTATCATCTCCGTAGTCTCCCGGATCAATTCCGGTCCCGTGAGCTGGGTATCCCCAACTTCACTCCAACATACAGGAGATCTACACTTCCTACCATACAAAGCTTCAAACGGTGCAGCCTTAATACTAGAATGGTAACTATTATTATATGAAAACTCTGCTAACGACAAATGTTTATCCCAATTCTTACCAAAGTCTAACACACAAGCTCTCAACATATCTTCCAGTGTTTGTATCGTCCTTTCACTCTGCCCATCAGTCTGGGGGTGATAAGCAGTGCTCATGTCGAGATTCGTTCCCAAAGATCTTTGGAGAGATTTCCAAAAATTCGATGCGAATCTAGGATCTCGATCTGAAATGATCGATACAGGCACTCCATGCTTGCATACGACATTATCCAGGTATATTCGAGTCAGCTTCTCCAGTGAGAACTGCTCCTTAACCGGAATGAAGTGTGCTGATTTGGTCAGTCTATCGACAATAACCCAAATCGAATTGTTTCTAGATGATGTTCTAGGAAGCTTGGTGATAAAGTCCATCGTAATTCGCTCCCACTTCCATTCAGGAATCTTTGGTTGTTGAAGTAGTCCTGATGGCTTTTGATGTTCAGCTTTGACTCTAGCACAAGTCAAGCATTGAAGAACATACATAGCTATGTCAGCTTTCATATTCGGCCACCAGTACAGCTTCTTCAAATCATGGTACATCTTATCAGATCCCGGATGAATGGAATACTTAGATTTATGGGATTCTAACATAATCAAATCTCTTAAGCCTCCAAACTTAGGTATCCACATACGACCTCTTAAACATTTCACTCCATCAGCTCTAACCTCTAAAGGATCTCCTTCTCCTCGGAACCCTTCTTTAACAAAATTCTCCTTCTTACAAGCTTCTATTTGCGCATTTCTAATTTGCTCAGGCAAATTATTGTGCACGGTCAAGACTAGAGAATGCACCCTGATAGGCTCTCTATCTTTCCTACTCAACGCATCAGCAACAACGTTGGCTTTTCCTGGGTGATACTTTATATCACAATCATAATCACTTAACAATTCTATCCATCTTCGTTGCCTCATGTTCAATTCCTTCTGGTCGAGAATATACTGTAGGCTTTTGTGATCGGTGAATACCGTACACTTGGTGCCATACAGATAATGTCTCCACAACCTAAGAGCAAAGACTACAGCTCCTAACTCAAGATCATGAGTAGCATAATTCTCTTCATTCTTCCTTAATTGCCTAGAAGCATAAGCTATCACTTTCTCTCTCTGCATCAAAACAGCTCCATAACCTCTAATAGATGCATCACAATACACTAAAAAATCTTCACTCCCTTCGGGTAATGATAAGATTGGTGCACTACATAATTTTTGCTTCAATGTCTGAAATGCTCCATCTTCATCACTTCCCCAAACGAAAGGTTTATTCTTCTGAGTAAGCTTAGTCAAGGGTTTAGCTATCAAAGAAAATTCTTTAATGAATCGCCTATAATAGCCAGCTAATCCTAAGAACTGTCGCACTTCCGTTGGCGTTGTCGGTGCAGACCAATTCTTAATAGCTTCAACCTTTGCAGGATCAACATGAATTCCATCTCTGTTAATCACATGACCAAGAAATTGCACAGAATCTAACCAGAAATCACACTTCGAAAACTTAGCATACAACCTTTCATCCTTCAACAACTTCAAAACAATCCTCAAATGTTCTCTATGCTCATCTTCATTCTTAGAATAGATTAGAATATCGTCAATAAACACAATCACAAATTTATCCAAGTAGGGCTTGCACACTCGATTCATTAAATCCATGAAAACCGCAGGTGCGTTAGTTAACCCAAATGGCATTACTTGAAATTCATAGTGTCCATAACGAGTTCTAAATGCAGTTATAGGAATATCTTCTTCACGGACGCGAAGTTGGTGATATCCTGACCGCAAATCTATCTTAGAATACACACTAGATCCTTGCAGTTGATCAAACAAATCATCAATCCTAGGTAAAGGATATCGATTCTTAATTGTCAACTTATTCAGTTCCCTATAATCAATGCACATACGAAAAGATCCATCCTTCTTCTTAACGAACAAGACTGGAGCTCCCCAAGGCGACGAGCTCGGTCGAATAAAACCTTTATCAGACAACTCCTTAAGTTGCTCAGATAACTCCTTTAATTCAGAAGGGGCTAATCGGTAAGGCGCACGTGCCACCGGTGCAGCACCAGGAATTAAATCGATTCGAAACTCTACTTGCCTTATCGGTGGAAGTCCTGGTAAATCTTTAGGAAATACCTCAGGAAATTCACAAATAATAGGTACATCTTCCAATCGTTTTTCCCTAGACTCATTCCCGGTCACTTGAGCTAAGAATAACTCACAGCCGTTCCTGATGTACTTTTGGACTTTAATACATGAAACGATTTTCAAACGGGATTCACCTCGACTACCATCAATTACTAACGTCCTATTCCTAAGAGGAATCTTAACCTTCTTCTCTCCACATAAAATAGTAGCATTGTTCAACGACAACCAATCCATACCAATAATAACATCGAAACTACCTAATTCTATCAACATCAAATCAATCGGAAAGGAATGGTTCAAGAGATTTAGAGAGCATCCTTCTAATAGCTTATTAGTTTTCACTAATTTACCATCAGCCAATTCCACCTCGTAACTGGTACTTATCTCAACAGGTTCAATATCAATAAGGGCACTAAATTTAGTGGATACAAAGCTCCTATCGGCACCCGAATCGAATAAAGCAACAGCATAATGATTGTTGAGTAAAAACGTACCGGTAACGACATTCGGATCCTCTTTCTTCACCTCAATTGTTCCAAGTTGGTAGATACCACCCTGGGGGTTTCTTCCAGGTACAATCGCTTTCAACTTGGGGCATTCCGATTTCCTATGACCTTCTTCATTACAGTTGAAGCAAATCGTTCCCTTCTTACACCTTTCAACCTTGTGTCCAAGCTTTCCGCAATTTCAGCACTTCCAGCAGTCGCCAGGATTCCTCTTGTTGCCACACTTAGGACATCTATCATCGTTGCGCGGTGCATTGTTGGTAATAGCATTTGCATTCCCCTTTCTCTTGTTCTGACGGCGATTGAAATTCTTCCTATAATCACCTCTATCTACACGATCAGCGTCTCCCTTTCTTTTCTCACCTACACGGTCTTCATCTTCCTTATCCTGAATTATCTGTCCAATGAGTTGGTAAGCCATTCGAACAGCATCATCAATGGTCAGTGGTTTCGATGATGTCACGTCCCCCCGGATATTCCTGGTCAACCCTTTCACATATTGCTCAATTCGGATCTCTTCGGGTTCAACCAATCGAGGACATAGCAAGGCCAACTCATGGAATCGATTCGTGTAACTATCAATGTCCACACCTTTCATTCTCAAATGAATCAACTCTTGTTCTAACCTAATGATCACACTACAAGGACAAAACTCCAAAGTCATCAATTTCTTAATTTCAGCCCAAGGAGTAGCATTAGCAGCATCAAGACCCATGAAAGCAATTCTCCCGTTCCACCAAGTCAACGCACGACCTTTAAGAGTAGCCATAGCAAAAGTCACCTTATCTTCCTCCTTACACTTACTAATCCTAAACACCGATTCAATCTTCTCGATCCACTGGCTTAGTCCTACAGCACCTTCAGTTCCATTAAAAGGTAGAGGTTCACACTTCATGAACGTCACATAAGTACAGCCACCAATTTCAGGTGCATTCGTTCCAAGTCCTCCTACATTTCCTCCAGCATTAGTATTCACATTATTAGCATTCACATTCACATTAGTACCGCCAATTCCACTACCACCAGCTCCACTACCGCCAGCTCCACTACCGCCAGCTCCACTACCGCCAGCTCCACTACCGCCAGCTCCACTACCGCCAGCTTCATTTCTAGCATTTGCCATAAATTCAGTCATAGATGCGGTAACTTGCTCCGTAATAATCCTACGTACATCATCCTCAGTCACAGCCTTCTTGGGCGGCATAGTTCTATAATTCCACAATTTCAAAGTATTAAGCATTCATCCAACAAAGGATTCATATAATATGGATCGAATTCATAATCAAGATACAAATAAGGCACAATATGGAATTCAAGACAAGATACATATTTCATTCGATCTGAAACAAAAGTATTGTCTTAGTACATCCATATCAAAGTTCTAACACTATATACACTCAAAATTCGTGCCAAGTCTACAACTAACAAGTCGGTTCAGTCAAAGCTACAAACACAAAAGATCTAAAGGTCACTACTAAACACAGACTGGTCTACTGAGAACCGCCAGATGGTCCATCATCCATCGTCTTCTGGATCTTCGCCGGACGATCACTAGACACATCTTTAGCTGGGCGCTTACGGATTACTCCTCTTTCAACCATGTCGGCATAAAATCTACTGTTCCAACCCACGGATACATTCAACTCCTTTTCGGCTTTCTCACGCATCGCACGAGCCACACTCAACTGAATCTCCAAAGAATTCACCTTTCTCTTCATAGCAGCATACTCACCACTTTCCAATACCGATAACCTCCTAAAACCCTCATTCAAACCACGTTCTACATCACTCAAATCCAAACTAAGCAATTCTCGCTCTTTCTCGCCAACCTTAGCCTTCGACTCCAAATAAGCAACCTGAGTCTGAACAACACCTAATCCAACCTCTGTCATACAACTCTTAACACGGGAAGCATCTAGATCACGTCTCAAGGCCCATGGTGCAAGACCATCAATATGAGTAGCCTCTCGAGCACTAGACGACTCTCCTATCTCACGTCTACGAGTAGCAATACCATTAGTACCGTCAGGTGCATCGTCATCCTCATCCTCCTCTGATTCAGAATCAGATTCAGACGATTCAGACATTTCGTCCCTAGGTAACTCATCCTCGGAATCAGACAAACAAACTGGTGGGGGCAAAGGCTCGCCTTCTGGAACATCATACGGATATATAAGCTCAGCTTCCTCATCGTCATCAACCTCAACATCTATACCTACATCCTCCTCGACATCCTCGTCGTCAATCTCATCCTCTAACTCATCTAACCCAATCTCATTCTCATTCTCAATATCAACATTCTCAATATCCACGTCCTCATTACCCACATTCTCAATCTCATTCTCTACTAAGTCTTCCTGAGGGGCAATCTGATCTCCTAGTCCTAACTCGGGCTCGGGATCCTCAAATGGTTCCTCCTCGTCATCAATATCAAAATCTACTAAGTCCAAATAAGGATCATCTTCTATATTAGGTTCGGGAATAGCATGGTTTTCTACAGGAATATTAGGGTCAGCCATGACAATCTGCATTTATATATATTTATTTTGTATTAGGATAACATACTAGTTAAACAATTACATAATGAAATCACATACATATATATAAATTAAATTATATATATCAAAATATATATCTTCTCAATAGGGCTTGTTGGTAACGTCGGAGATCTCTGGCACCGTTATAGTCAAAAGATTTTTCAAATATTTTCTTAAATGTTCATTGTCAAAAGATTTTGAAAAGTTTTGTTCAAAACCTTGGTTTTTAAAATCTTTTGTTCTCTACAACGAGAGCTCTGATACCAAACTGTAACACTCTCATTTTTCGTATCGGTACAGCGGAAGGGTCTTTCAGAGTGTTACGGGATAGCACAATAACTCCAATCATAGACAACACATAAAAATGGTTGTACAAGGTTTAACAAACATTCATTCGATAAAAAGTTTCAAAAGTGTACAACAGGTCCCAAATTATACAGGTCATTAAGTTTACAAAACGCAGATCGAATGAACATTTTTAATATTAAGTGTGGGCCATCAGAGTCGATCTCCATCCGGATTACCTTCAAGCACCTGAGATAGAAAACATGCAAAAATCATATCAGCGAATGCCGAGTGAATTCATAGAGTTTAATGAAAACCGTTATATAAAACAATCATTTACAATCATTTAAAATCAGAACACAAGTATAATATCGGAAGTAAGTCCACATATTGCTAGTCAGGCAATATATAAATCAAGCATACATCTGAAACCGTCCATGAGACCGTAGTCTCTATATTACCATGATAGGTAATATATTCATCGTAATAGCGTCGTTATCGTTTATTATTTATGTCTTATAGCATACGTTGTATAGGATTATTATTAGCCGCATGACATTGTTACCTTACTGTGAAAACAGCGGGCCGCGAACCCGAAAAACAATTTGCCCATCTAAGTTAGCGTGTCGTCACAAAAATCACGCTATGGAATCTTCTCATACATAAATTCGCTTACCAATCAATGTGGTACGACGGGGATCAACCGTCAAGGCGCGAACTTGGGTGATCGTCCCCAAATAGTACTATCAAATGCATAAGCGTCTACCAAAACCCAGTAGTTCACAATTCATGCTAATGGGACTTTAAGTGACATAACCTAACTACTAATAATCCTTTTAGTCTCGAATAAAGGGTCATAGCATCATTCGGGTCCATCTCATTAAGCATACAATCGGGACTACTTGTGTTCTATTTTTATAAAAATCTAGCATGTTATCTCCCTCGCGGGTTTACAAATCATTTTACAAAACATTTAAAAGAGTGCGAGGCTATGAACTCACGTTGTTAATGAAAGGCGGATTATCGGCTACGGGCGTGCTTCGGTCACGGAAACCTATATAAATAATAATCGGTCTTAGACTCGGTCCAATGACTTTTATCAAAATAACAATATACATATATATGATTATTGTACATATGATGATGATCAAGTGGGTTTATAAATCCTCATTTACTTATTTTAGTGTTTACGTTTTAGTATCGTCTTACTAGTTCACTAGTTTTACCGATTTTACCTATTTTAAGTTCATTAAGTCTTTTATAAGTTCTTTTACTTGTTTTTACCCATTATATACTTATATGATCAGTATATATACTTTTCATGTTGAGTCCTATTGGGTTAAGCCCAAATAATTCTTTTTACAAGCATTTATCTTATTAAGTCCAATTATTAGTCTAATAGGTTTAGTTAGCTCGTAATTGTCCGTAATTCTTATAGTTCGGGTTTTATCGGTTTTTACTTGTCTTAGTTACTTATAAATCAGTATATATCTTTTATAAACTTTACATTAGACGGGTTTGGTCGTCTAAGTTTTATTTGATGAAAAACGTTAATTTCACGGCGATAGCCGAAAAAGTCGTAAAAATCAAGTTTATAGTTTTTATTACTTATAAATATTACTTTTACCACCATTTATATATTTTACCCATTTAATTAACCTTTTATACATTTATATAATTAAGTTTTATAAGTTAGTGGGTTTATACTTTACATTTTATAAATTATAAAGTGAGTGCTTATATAATAATAATAAACATTATTTCCAAAATCTGATTTTTAACTTCACATTCACCATTTTTATCATATCTAGAGTTCTACAATGACTTAGAAGCTCATTTTTAGATGATAACTTCTTCATAATATTTGCTAAATATAACTTAGTTATAGCTACTGCCCATTTTGAGTTTAAGTTGCCTTAACAGTCCCTACAAAACTGCTTATTCAGATTGTACCACCTAACTTGTTTTGATCATATCTCACTCATTATTTTGATTCCATTGCATGGCCAACTCTCACATGTGTATAACATCATCTACTTTACTGTAAATAGATCAAACCATGCATTTTTATCAGTTCTTCATTTAGTTATCTACTGTTTTTATACAGCCAACTAATTAGACATGATTTTAGCTTCATTTCTTATGGTTATCATCATTTTTAAGCATGTTTATCAACACTTGATCCCCACACAACATTTTTATCATCATATATACATCATATACATATACAAAAAGAAAGAAAATACATTTGTTCTTTACAAAATAATAAGAGAAAAATGTAGAGGATGATCTTCTTTACCAATCCAAGTGGATTTCTTGTTTTAGGAAGGCAAGAACTTGATGAACACAACAAGTATCTCCAAGACCATCAAATAGCAAGATCATATGTTGGAAAATCAGCCCTAGGACACAAGCAAATCACCTCCAAAGTTGGTTATATGGCCACCAAATGATCAAGGTTTCAAGGAAACACCTTAATAGGACTAGTAAACATGTGGTTTGTAGTTAGAAAAGATCAAAGATGGTGTTTGTGGCTTGATATGGGACGGCACAAATGGTGGAGTAGAGAGAGTTTGAGAGTGAAATGCATGGGTGAAATGGTTAAGTGAAAACCATTTGTTGGTTTTGTTTAAGTTGGTGGGAGTTTAGCTTAAAGTGTAAGCATGAGCTTACACTTGTATAAACAAGTTAAGTTTTGTGCCACCTATGTGTGGTGATGTGTTCTTGCCGTCCCATGTAAGCTAGTGGGATGGGGCAAAGTGTTTTGTCCCATCTCACTAGTTTACGGGTATTTATCGATTCTAGTTTTCTCGATTTGCGTGCCCTCGGGTCGTTTTACGAAAAATGTTTTTATAAATTATGAATCACCGTCACAAAACGAATCCAATAAAAATTGTCTCATCAAAAACGGAGTTCAAAAACGGAGTTCAAAAACGTAAATACGTAATCCTAAGGTTTCCGGTTTAGTCGTAAAAGACGCCAAATTATGCACGTAAGCCCAAATTTAAATCCGTAAATTGTGAGTTCGTCAACCAACATAAAAATAAGTTTCAAAATATTATACGAGAAAATATTTAACTACCTGAAAATGTTAGATTTGTCACAAATAAAACATTTCAAAATCTTTTAACTATAAACTTTTTTCTAAAATGTCTAAAAATCTTTTGACTATAACGGTGCCGAAGAATTCCCGAGTTACCGACAAGGCCAGACTGAGAATTTTTATTTTAATATATATATATAACTTAGATTATATATATATATATATATATATGATGTAATTTGATTACATGATTGTTTGATGATTATCTTGATATTTATACGAGGTGTTTATACGGCGTAGATTGTCACAAGGAACCCTAAATCCCCTAGTAAATCAATCGAAGCTATTCCCGTAGGAATTCTAGCTATGCTAGATTTAAACCAAGTTGTGGATATTTATGATCCCAAAAAATGGTTCATATTCGTAGAAATGTAGATATTAGTTGATTGTGATATTGAAAAAGAATTGTCGAGATTTAATCTGATATCGATGTCATGACGATCTTTCCTTATAGAGTGGAGTTTTACAAAACGTTACCACCTAGAAAGATGTCATCTGATTCGTTGTCATCCAATTCTAAAGGGTGAATGTTGCACTTGAGGCTGTCATTGGAACCATTACCCAAAAGCCTCATGTCACTAGTACCTTTCCGAGAAGTCTAGTTGAATGACCAAGTCATTTCATACTAGTGACTCATTTGATAAATATTGATGAAAGAGCTATAGGATTGAAAATTAAAGTGTTGTTTATATCGAGCTTTTATTGCCCTATTAAGGTTTATAAATAAGGTTGAAAGTATTGGAGAATGAAGTAGGATATCGAATTGAGTTTAAGTTGGTTGAAACTTGAATAAAGTAAAATTTAACCTGTATAGAATATGAAATTTTTAAGAGGAAGTCGTTAAGTTCTTTGATTGAATTATGAGGTTTTAAATGATTGTAGTTTGTGTTAAGGCTCTTTCCTATGTCATTGTCCACTAACGAGGATGTCCAGTGTCCAAGAAATAAATTGAAGAAATCTTCTTCTGAATTGAGACCGATGGATCTTCCGGGACATATGGAACACCTAATGACTCTTGTAGGTTAGTATTCATTGTGGTATCTTTTAAAAATCCCTAACTTAACTGAGATATCAGTTGGTAGGATGAGTTCTGAGAATTGTATGACATAGTGACACGTAATGTGTTACGGTACAATTTTGACATGTTTGTGATTAATGAAAAAGACTACCTTTGATTGCTAAATCCTACATGTATCGATTGTTATCTATATTTTCTTGCTTCTTCCTAATGCTCGCATTAGTGATGCAACCATCGAACAAGTACTCATCTCGATTTGAGTTACGTTGTGGATTATTCTTTTTGAGCGCCATCGAGGTCATGAACCTCATGATTAATTGGCTAAAGCTCATTTCCTGATATATTGTAGTTAGTTCTTGGTGAACAACTCCTCATCACTCTTTTGCAGATGACTCATTGTTTTTATAAGATAAAACAGTACCCATTGAGAAAAATTGAATTTTCATTACTATAAGGATTATTCAAAGTGAGATTTATAAGTGATTGTTATCAAAATGAAGTTGTTTATAAAACACTTTGGAAAACTTAATTGTTTTCATAACAAAGAAAATCTTTGTAAATTTATTTTTGATTCTTATTTAAGAATTAAGCATGAAAATATTTTTATTATAAACATGATGATAAAATTTTGACGAACTGAGTATTTCATCGTTAATCTTAAAATTGTATATAGTTGCGCGCCTACATACAATTTGGAATGGACCATGCAAGGCTGATTAGTAGTCACCATGAAACTGATTAATAAACATTAAATTTTCTTTGAAGATTGTGAAAGATTAAAATTTATGAGATCTGCAAGAAGTGAAAAATAAGGACATAGTGTTAGGGACACCTACATATGTGCCTGTAGCATCTATTCTTCTGAGTCGAATTTACTCATCTGTGGAAATTGTCTTATTTGACAATTGACAATTCTTTCTTGTCCAATTCTCCCGTAGTGAGATTCTTAGAAAAAGTATCTGATTACCGAGTGTTGATACCCGACTGGATGTATTGACGTTCATATCATTTCTTATGATTTGATTTCATTTGAATGACCTGGGTAACGATCCGAGGAGCTTTCGAATGCGTACCCAAATTATGAAAACATGGGATATATTCATATTCGTTAAATGTTTTCGTCTGTATCTGATTTGAAATTCTCTCGCATAGATTATGCGTTAACCTTACTCTTTTGATGATAGTTGTGTCTCCATATATCCTTGAATTTGCGAAGGATTATGAGTTATTATTAGTCTTTTGAGAAGTTCACATCTTATCCACGGCAATAAAACGGAAAGTTGATAGTACCAGTAGAATGGATTGATTGATTATGACATGACGACATTGTTTTAATTGATGGGAACTCGAGTAGAATTCCCCTAAAAGATAAGATGTTAATTATCAAAAGTGATCTAAGTAATTCTTGATGGATGACCATACCCTGCATTTAGACTTGAAATTATACCGTGAATGGTTGTAAATTAGTCATAGATATTATAATCTAGAAAGAACTTAAAATAAATGTATTAATAGATGTTTCCGTTATCTGAAACTTTAGAAGGTATTTATTGATGAATTACCTAGACTTTCGCCATTAAGGCAAGTTGAAATTGGTATTGATCATATTCCCGGTGCTCCACCTGTGGCTTGTGCACTGTACGTCAGCACCATCTAAATTAAAGGAATTACCGTACAACTGAGAGAGTTGTCGGAGAAAGATTTTATTTTACCGAGCTTGTCATCATGAAGAGCTATGGTGTTATCATTCCTTATATTTATAGATTACTGTGAACTGAGTAAATTGACAATCGAAAACGATATCCATAACTCGAAATGGAAGATTTGTTCGATCATTTACAAGGTTCTGGCGTATGTTTTAAAGATTTGATCCACGGCATGGTTATAATCAATTTCGCGTCCGTGAAGAAGATTATCTATTCCAATCACTACATCCGGTACTTGTAATGAATATTATGAGTATCATGTTATGTCGTTTGGATTGACTAATGCACATGTAGCATCCATAAATTTGGTGAATCATGTGTGTAGGTTGTAATTTGATAAGTCCAGGCTCGTGATCATTAAAGACCATTTGTTTGTTAATAAGAATAAGAATGTGTTAATAATTATTCATAGATTGCCCTGAATTGGCTAAACAATGAAAACATGTACCTTAAATATTTAACATATGATTAACGACCTAATCCTTTACCTTATTTGACCATGTGATTAATAAGATAATGGAATCTATAATGGATTTTCAAAAATTAGGAGTCATTTAATACTTTGGATTTTACCAAAAAGAAAGTGCAAATATATTTGGACAAATGTTTTATCCAGAAGAACTTTTGAGGGATAATTCCCTTATACCCCGAACATTTAACTAAACATCTGTTTAGGGGTAAATGTTCGTGTATACCTCAAGACAACCTAAGAGGGATTGAGGAAACCATTTAAACCATGACTTAAAAATTTGAAACGACAATTTTTGCTTTTCAACTAAGAAATTTTGACCAAAGTATAACCAAAGATTTTTCAAACATTTACGAATCCTATTAATTATTTTTGATAAATCAACCAAAAATCATGTTAATTAAATTTAAAATTATTTTGAACATTTTCATATAATTGGATGGACTAAGAAATTTAAAATCTTTACGTTTATGTTTCATAAAAATTGAATATTTAATATTTAATTAGTTGTAATAATTATCAATGCTTTAGACGTCGGATTGAGTAAAACAGATAAAAAATAATAGTTGAGATGAAACTAAAACTTAGAAAATATGAAGAAAGAAATTATGAGTGAATTTTGGTCATGATAATTATATCATCAGGAAAGGTGAATGTAGATATCGACACATAATATAGAAAGGATAAAGAATCAATTAGGACATGTTCCTTAATAATGAAGGTGTAAAATAAATTACCGAACAATATAAAAATAAAAATAAACAATGCTTGTGAGAAGGATAATATAGATAATAAAAAGGGGTTCACAGCTTATGTGAACCATTAGAATTGAGAAGCCGATGGCGTTAAATGTATGAAAGGCCACTTGTGGTTGCCTAATATGGAGATTTTGAGATGTAGTCATCTCGTATGTATAAGTATTCTATTCATGATATTTTTGACTAAATGTATCTTTGTCTGAAGAAGTTGTACTAATGAAAAATTATGAAGGCAGACACCGCCTCATACATTAGTAAACGTCTAGCTATTGCAAAGGTCATCATCTGAATTTGATTCGATTTGGGTCATCGTCGACAGACTGACCAAATCTGCTAATATCATTCTTGTTAATGATAGATTCTTGATGAAGAAATTGACACTTTTGTATTTTAAGGAGTTGTGTAAACATGGTGTGCCTGTATTGGACATCTCTATCATGATCCTCGCTTCGCATTGAATTTCTAGAGATTTACTCAGAAGTCATTAAGAACGAATCTTGATGAGAGTACTATGTACCACCCTAATCGAAGGGACGAGGTAAAGTAACGATACAAAATACTATAAGTGCTGTTCTAGGATTGAATGATTGACCTTTGGTAATGAACCGTATAATCGTTTTTCTTTGGAAGGATTATCATTGATAATCATCGTATTAGGATTGAGATCGAATCTTGTTAGGATCTAAATATTAGAGCATCTGTAAGCAGGATTTGAGATGAAGACACCTGACATACATCCATTGTGAGTTGGACATGTCTTTTAGGTATAAGGTTTCCTATAGTGGCTAACCTAACCTTACAAAATACTCGACCCGCGAGACCTGAAATAATTGTTGAAATTAGGATCTGATTATTGACTACCGGTAGTGGGCAAGAGGTTATGTGACTATGAAATGTAGATCTTGAAGTGCCAGATAGGTAGCGAAGTAATGCCAAAAATTTTAACCATGGGAAAATGTATTGATGATCTGGAAGATCATGGGATATAAGTCCCCGTTGTATGGGACCATTGAGAAGATGTAAAAAGAATTGTTTGAAAGGCATATAAGCTGGATCTACCCTAGGACTTCAAGAGCTGCGTGAATTATATATCGAACTTGATAAAATGTCTATCAAGTGAAAATCTGATTGTTTCTTAGTAAAGTTTAGATCGGCGAAAAGTTGCATTCATCAGAAACCCGTGAACATCATGGATAGAGAAAGTAAGTCAACATTTAGCCTGATCTTATTTCCGTAGTTATGTTTCATGAAACTCGCGTATTGTAATAAATTACACTTGTGAGAAAAGACCGAATGTGGAGGAAATACTCACATGGCTTTAACTCTATAAGAAGCGAGTAGTAAGATGATCTTTGAGGACAAAGATCCTGTTTAGGGGTAAATGTTGTGACAATCCGTCAATTTATGATTGATATTTTTATTCTCAATATTTAATTGAAAACATTATTTTAATGTTATAATATAAACTCACTTATTTTTGGGAAGAAATTTGGATCTACGTCTTGAAGTAGCATCCACTACGTCTAAACCGGAGGATTCTACGTTACGTGCTTACGTTTACATACACCGTTTTGGTGACAGTCCGACATTTTAGAAAATAAATTTATCCGCGAATATTATTTTGATATTTTAAATTTGTGTTGGTTCATAAACTCACAAATTTACGAGAAGAGATTAGGACTTACGATTTTAATTTAACGTCCTTTACGACTAAACCAGAAACCTTAGGATTACGTATTTACGTTTTCGAACTCCGTTTTTGATGAAACAATTTTTATTAGATTCGTTTTGTGTCGTTGATTCATAATTTATAACAACATTTTTCATAAAACGACCCGAGGGCACGCAAATCGAGGAAACTAGAATCGAGGAATACCCGTAAATTAGCGGGATAGGACAAAATAAATTATCCCGCCCCACTAATAAAGGGACGACCAAGACTAGGGACACCACATCAAAGATGTGGCACCCTTACACTTAATAAGTTTACACTTGTAAACTTAAGCTTCCTTTTGAAGCTACCTATCCCACTAAGCTAACTAAAACCATTAGCTTCCTCATTTCTACCATTTCACACATGCAAATCCACTCAAAATTCTCTCTCACTCTCTCTTTGAGCCGTCCCATTTCCACCTTAAACCACCATCATTGATCAAAAGTAACCATGAAATCTTATGTTATTTACCCACATGTTGAAGCCCTTTTGAAACCCTATTGATTGGTGGTGATTATAACATCCAAGGAGGAGTTTCCATGGAGTCTTGGGGCAGATTTTCCACAAGGTGTTCATGAATAATGGTGGTCTTGAAGATGGTCTTGGTTATTCACAAGTTTCTCCATCAAAATCCATGTTTTGATCACAACCTACATCATCATGGTGGTATAAAGATTGTTCTCCTCATCCTCTTGTTATTTTTGATTATGTAATCTTGTATTTCTTTTACTTATGTATATGTATATGATGATGAATGATGATTAAAAATATTGTGTGGGAATTTGGTGTTGATAAACATGCTTAAAAAGATGAAAAACTATAAGAAACAAGGCTAAAATCTTGTTTAAATTGTTGGCTGTATAAAACAGTAAAGAATCATATGAAGAACTGATAAAAATGGCATAGATTATTGGATATACAGTAATAATATATCTTGTACACATGTGAGAGTTGGTCATGCAATGGAATCATTAGGATGAGTGAGATATGATCAAAACAAGTTTAGAGTACAAATCTGAGTTCACTGTTTTGGACGATTTTTAGTAAATACTTAGCAGCTGATTCAACAGTAGCTATAGGAGAGTTAAATGGAGCACATATCATTTAGTTTATGTCATAAAAATTTGAGCTTCTATCTCCATATAGAACTCTAAATATGGCAGTTTTGGTGAACATGAAAATAAAAATCAGATTTTGGGAAATTAAAGTATAATAGTATTATATAAGCACTCAAATAAAAATAGTATAAAATGTGAATTAAAATCCACTAACTTATATAATACATTTATATAAATATATATAAGGATAAATAAATGGACATTTTATAAAAATGGTAGTTTGATAAGTTTTATAAGTTATAAAACTATAAACATGATTTTTACGACTTTTTCGGCTATTACCGTAAAATTAACGTTTTTCGCCAATTAAAACTTAGACGATAAAACCCGTCTAATGTAAACTTTTTGAAACTCATATACTGATATATAAACATATATAACAATTAAAAACCTATAAAACCCGAACTATATAACATACGGACATTAACGGGCTAAGTTAACGTTATTGGACTAATAATACAACAAAATGGACTAAAACACTTATAAACTTATTTATTGGGCTTAACACATTTGGGCCCAACATGTAAAGTATAAATACTGATAATACAAGTATGAAATGGATTAATAAAAGTTAATAAACTTATAATAGGCTTATCGGACCTAAAACACGTAAATAGTTAAAACTAGTAAACTAGTAAAGAAGTTACCAATACATAAACACAAAAATGAGTGAATGAACCCACTTGATCATCATATATATATAATCATCATATGTATACATAATTGTTATTTTTATAAAGTCATTGGACATGAGTCTAAGACGAGTATTAATTGTCTAGGTTTCTGTGATTGAAGCACGTACCGTACGTCCGAATTGCCGATAACCTGCCTTCCCACATCAACATGAGTTCATAGCCTCACACTCTTTTAAATGTTTTTATGAAATGTTTTATAAACCCGCGAGGGAGATAACATGTTAGTTTTTATAAAATAGGACACCATTTGTCCCGATTGTTTGTTTATTGATTTGGACCCGAATGATTGTATGACCCGATAAATGATTAAATGACCCGATAGATGAAATTAAATGGATTATTAAAGTTAGGTTATGTCACTAAAAGTCCCATTAGCATGAATTGTGAACTACCGGGATTTGGTAGACGCTTATGCATATAATTGTACTATTTGGGGACGATCACCCAGTTCGCGCCTTGACGGTTGATCCCCGTCATGCCACATTGATTGGTAAGCGAATTTATGTATGAGAAGATTTCCATAGCGTGACCTTTGTGACGACACGCTAATTTAGATGGGCAAATTGAGTTTCGGGTTAGCTACCCGTTGTTTGTTTTATTAAGGTAACAATGTCATGCGGCTTATAATAATCCAAATTAACGACATACTGCTATATGCACCGAATTACAAAGTATTGCCTGACTAGCAATACAGGGTCATACTATTGATATTATGTTCGTGTTTTGGTTTTATATAACCATATTCATATAACGGTTTTTATTTAATCTATACAACGTTATAAAACGTATTGTATGATGTTTTTACGACATTGGCTCGCATAATGATTTTAAGGCAAATGCCTATATTATGATTTTCGACAAGGATTTGTATAAAAATGACTTTGGCTATTTTATGGCCTATTACAAAGATTTGTACAAAATGATTTTCAGTAATAAATTTATTATGATATTATATTGATGGATTTTATTAAACTCTATGAATACACTCGGCGTTATCGCTGACCTTTTCTTTTAACATGTTTTATCTCAGGTACTTGAAGGTAATTCTCGGGAAGACAACAAAAATTTATGGCCCGCACTTAAACAATAGTTTCCATTTAAATTCTTTGTAAAACATTGTATGAAATGACTATGACTTGGGACCTATATAACTTTGATATTTATGAATGGAAATGCTTTATTAATAAACGACGCGATCTTTAAGCGTTGTCTATGATGTGAGTAATATGCTATCCCGTAACACCAACGAGTCTTCCGCTGTATTGAGTTGTATAAATTTGTGGGTGTTACAGTAAGAGTAACTGAAACGTTACGATGCAAGACAATCTGACTTAACTGATAATTAGAAACGATGCGCGAGACATAAAGAAACGTAGTACGTGAAAAATTTTGAACGTGATATGTGAAAATTTTTGAACGTGCTACGTGGAGATATGGCGAGTGTAATATGAGTAAACATATCGTGATCCATGATACGTGTAACATATCTTGATCATGATATGAGGAACGTGTAATGAACATGACATGTGAAACATATCGTGATCATAGAATACAATGGCGGTAACGCCAAACGCTACAAGGTGAGACGTGGAATATGACGTGAAACGTCTATCTGATGATGGAGAGTTATACTAAACTTGGGTCTGGTCTCTCAAGTTCTTGCAAAACTTCCCAGAATGAAATGAACGTAAAATTGTAAGCCCAGATACGATCATGAACGTGAATAGTGTCATGAACGCGAGCGCGAAAGCAAGTCGTGGAATTAGAATGAAGACGTGAAGTTAATAAGGAGCACAATTGTGAATCTTTGTCTGACCCGATAACTGAGGGATTACCAAGTTATCGGATGAGCCTTGGTTGGAACATGTCCGATCAGTCTGTTGGTTCTGAAATCCTTGCGGATGTAAGGATTCTGCAGAGTTGATCAAACTGTTCGCAATAACCCAGATAGCATCATGCTTCTTCTGAGTTTGCGTTAATCTGGTAACCAAAATCCATGGAGATCTTGTCCCATTTCAATTCACAATTTCAGATGATGAAAACATCCCAGTCTGTTGGTGTCCTATCTTAACCCGTTGGTATGTCAGGTACTTAGATATGAACGTAACTGTATCTTGCTTCGTAGAACTTGATACATAGGAGTTTGCGAAACTCCGAGTCTCTGAATCTAGACTTCTCCTAGCGTAGGATTTTCTAGAACACCTAATGTAGTGTAGGGTTCTCTCCTTTACGCATAAGCTGAGTCATGGTAAGATTAACCATGCAAAACCATGTGATCCAGCGTGTCACTGTAATCAAACAGAATTGATATTGGAAAAATTTCCAGGGTGAAATTTCTCTTGTCATAGAATTTGCAACATAGTGCAGATAGGGTCATCCTGTTCTTCTTCTAGGCTTAAAGGAAATCAGGTTATCCTCAATGAAAACACTGATGAATTTGCTTATGAGTTCATGGAAACTCAATTTATTAAGTCCATAATGTTGTTGGAGCATTGATGAGACTAAATCAAAATCATAAATCTAGCATGACCGAGTCGTGAACGAATAGCATTCATAGACATGTCCTGCTCTTTCACTCGTCACTATTGACAGCATGATCATGAGTTCGATCTTGGAAAAGTGATTAACACTATAAAGTCGATTGGACATGTTGTCAATACGTGGAGGAGAATAACGGTCATGAATGGTGATTTGTTTACGCCGACGGTAGTCGACACATAATCTCATGGTACCGTCCTTCTCCTTATAAGTTCTTCTGGAATGTATGGGAAGATTTTTGAATAATCAACTGGCTAAGCGTAAAAGACTTAAGTGGTCGTGTCTTACTGCAGCTAGAAAATTTAGCGATCATGGCTAACAACGCACATGCTTGTAAGCATAGATAATTTGTACCGATTTTCCCGATGGAAAATCAAGCTGAATGTATTCAGGAGCCTGAACATTTCTGTACATAATTATGAATCGTAGCATGGTGTGCTGTTCATAGTCCATAATTAGGATAAAATTCATCTGGTGTCTGTCCGAGGAAATGCGTTAGCAGCTTGGATCTCATCATTAAACTGAAGGAAAACCTTCGTATGCGTGGGAATACGAAGGGCGTCCTTCATGGTCATAATTATATGAAATATGGTGAAAGAAATGAAAGTGACATCGGCAACATGACAGTTCTCACTGATGCGCCGGTAACGGTATTGAAATTCTTGTGGCCTGATTAATACATGGCACAACCAAATGGATATACCCTTGGAGGGTACCCTGAATTTCTTAGAAATGTTGCATAGTTGGACGTGAGTCATGTGTCTTGACTCGTTTTTGGAACTATAAGCATGACATATGTCTTGACTGGTGTCTTGACATGTGTCTTCAGAAAGTATACGTGAGACATGTGTCTTGACTGATGTCTTGACATGTGTCTCGAGATGTGAAACCAATATAACCACAATATAAGGTTATTATGCCAGAATTGACGGACCGGTTGGACTACTAATCCTTGTATGTTTGATCACATCCACGGCCGGAGCCTCGGTTGCGATTTCTAGGATAGTTTATGTCATAGTAGTGGTTACTATCGTCCTGTATGTCAGTTCCATAACAGTCATTCTCATGACCGTGATTCATGTAACTATTCAGCTGAGTGGCCAGCTGGTACCGGTTTGCACTCATATGGCTGAAATGACAGCCGAATGACGTGTGACATGTAACTAAGAATTAGGTACAATGATTGATGGAAATTGTCTGATGGTGAAGCATCTTCTCGTCCAATTGCTTTGCTCCGACGTCTTTGTCTTCGTCTAGTAGGATCTCTAGGTTGTGAACAGCATCCGCATCTCGTAGCGTCTCCGACTTCAGCAACATCAACCTTCAGTAACATCTCCAAGCTATGAGCGGCATCGGCAATCTTGTAGAATATCAGCAAGTGAACATACACGTGAGATGATTTAGAATCGACTAGCGAATACTCGTGAAGTATTGCAAGTGAAATACACATGGATTAAGGTACGTGTAATACATACGAAATACGGTACGTGGAGTACACGTGGAATGCACATGAAATGATCGGTATGTGGTCGATTATTTATCATGATCTAAAGAAAGTATATCAGTTAAACGGTTAGGAAAACCATCATGATAACCTGGCAATGCCAGTATATACCTCATTCTGGTCGCATAGAGAAACGCTAAAGTGTGGTTACACCAAATTCAACGATGATTTGCCTGACAGCATGATCAATGAAGACCAACCATGACTATCATGAAAGCAGAAGTCAATGAAATCCAACAATGTCTTGCGTGAAAGCATAAATAATAAAAGAGGCGTAAGACGTAATCAACATGAAGACCTAATCATCATAAAGACAGAATTATCAGGAAGGAACATAAAACGATCTATCATAAAGGAGTGTATAACATAATCAGCATGAAACCGAAGTTAACCATGACAGTATGAAAACATACTTGACATAAAAACATAGTAACTTATGAGGAGACATGAAAAAAATTTCATGCCAATAAATCATGAGAAATATTTTATACATGAAAAACAATGCATAAAAAACAATGCATGAATGCGTAATGTAGTTTATAAAAACCTTTATATGTGCGAGGGGACGCCTATGGGTCGGTCCCAAAACAAAAGACATGGCGAGGGGACGCCTATGGGTCGGTCCCAAAGTTTAAAGTTTCGATAAAAGCACATGCGACTAAATAGGGCCAGTCCTGTACCAACCATTACTTAGTCATAATCCCTGCATCAATGAAACATTAAACATAAATAAATGAACCTTCTCTGTCAAAACTTATCAGAAATTTTTTTTTATGTGACTAATTATGAACTACTGGGGTTCAGTCCACATAGCCACAGTTCACGAGGAACATTATGCATGAAACAATGACACATAACTAAATATGAATGACGGTTGTCCATCCATATTAGTAAAACAATATCGATGAAAACATCAAGGTTAAAACCTCAAGGTGCTGAAAACATCATGGTTAAAACAACAATGCGCTGAAAACATCAATACGTGGAATAACAAACGTTGGCTTAGGAAGCTCCTAGTGACTACCCACTACTCACAGGTCGAGTTTTAGAGCCTACAGGTCGAAGTCTTGGCTCTGATACCATAATTGTAACACCCCATTTTGATAATGGAATGTCACGCGTAATTATGGCGTGTCATCAAAGCATACAAGGATAAATGTCTAAAACATTACATGACCATAGGGTAAACCGGAATCAAACATCGGTTCCCAAACATAAGCCCAAAACATAATAAAGCAAAGGAAATGAAAGAAAGGCAAACAAGCATAAGTATATGAAGGCAAAAAGGAAAAGAAGTCTCTGGCAGCTTCCATCCTATGCATGTCCTCCAAATGCTCGAGTCTTTCCTAGGGTACCTGCCGTTTTGGGACATGGAAAGGAAAGTATCGGCTGAGCAAAACGCTCAGTGCACGGATATAGACATAGTATAAGTGACTAAAACATAATAGAGACTTAATAGCAGAGGAAATGTATAAGTCCTGGAAAACCTGGAACATGTTCATAAAACTGGTTTAATAGTTTGAAAAGCCTTATGTTTATCTTATGAAAATTGTTTAACATATTTTACCATTAGCTAATATAGGTCATGAAAATCCACCGTGCATGAATACTTGGAGGGGTGACCTCATCATGCAAATTAGAGGGGCTGCCTCTAATTTAATATACTGGTTTTTGGGTAGGAGGGATCAGCTCCTTGTGAAGGATGCAAGGCACACACCACATTCACCATGAAATCCTGACTGAAAACATGTAACTACGATGCACCCATACGCCCCACATGATAAATATAATATAAATGGCCAAAAGCTGAAGGGACGCCACGAGCAATCACTCCGCCGTGGTGAAGTCATAACATCAGTTCCTCTAATGTTATGGTTATGGTACCTCCATAACTAGGTGAAACTGGTCATGCATTTATATGGCTATAGGTAATCTTAATTAAACATAAGCAATCAAACACGTAACTTATACTACGGGAAAACAGTTGGCTGCATACGGGAAATCCTAATAAGGAAAGAATGTCCATACTGAAAGGACGGGAATCCGTACCTTATGTCCAGTGAACGAAGAAGATGAACTGAGTAGAATCCTACTTCCGAATCACTAGTGCTACATAAATACATACATGAAAAGTATCTGCTTACTAAATACGTAGCTGGTTTTATGTCATGTCTTAGCTTATTTTATGTGTTCTTACCATGTTTTACTGTTCTTAAGCCTTAAACCGTGTTCATCTTATATTATGTTTAATCTGATTAAGTATTTCTGGTATTTCATGTGTTATTATACTTACTGTGTAATAATAAGTAACTTTCCAAAAATAGCAGGTTTCCTAAAATAGAAAGTTTCCAAAAACAGAAAGTTACCAAAAATAGAAAGTTCCCAAAAATAGAAAGTTTCCAAAAATAGAAAGTTTCCAAAAATAGAAAGTTTCCAAAAATAGAATTACTGCTTAAAATAGATAAGTTTCTAAAAATAGAAACTTTCCATAAATAGATTAGCTGCCTTATTTAAATAAGTTTCCATAAATAGATTAGCTGCCTGAAATAAATAAGTTTCTAAAAATAGAACGTTTCCATAAATAGATTACCTACCTTATTTAAATAAGTTTCTAAAAATAGAAGTTTCCATAATTAGAAATAAGCTGGTTAAATAAGCTAAGTATATAAGCCTAAGTGTTTTCTTGATTATTTTCTAAATCATATGATATAATGTATTGTTTAATAATTATTTCATGTTATTAAATTAAACTATAGGTTAAAATATTTAATTAAAGTATAACATGTTTTTAATTAAATAAAGTTAAATGCTTAGGTTAAAACATGTATTATTATTTATTAATAATATAACCTAAGTCATGTTAATTAATTAATTATAACCATGGTTTTTAAATAATTAATTAATTATAAGTCTAAAATATAAAAAAATACTTAGGTTAAATAATTTCATGATTGTTAATAATTAAAATAACCTAAGTCATGTTATTAAATTAATCATGTCATTTTATTAATTTAATTTTTAACATAAGATCATAAAACATAAAAACTAAACATACACCATGAACCGGATCTATAATCAAAACCATGAACCGGACATGAAATCGACACCGTACCCCGAACCAAATCGGGGTAACCCGTGCCTTGAGGCTGTCGTGGGACCCACACACACCAACCGAGACCATAAATGGTCTTGGTGGTGGTCGATTGGCCAAACCGAAACCCTTTGGGTTCGGTGTAGCCTGCGGCCAAAACAAACACCCCTTAAAAACATACTTTTGATTTTATTAAACCTCAAATCATGTTAGATCCATGTTTATTTATTAGGTTTTTGTAAAAAACATAACATGTTCTTGATTTATTAAAAGTTCAAATCAAAGAAAAAGTTTAAAAAAGATTTACCGAATTTGTGGATCAAAAGGATGAAGAACAAACACGATCACCAACTAATTTTCCAAGATCCAAGATCACAAACCACCTCCTTGTGGTGTTCTTAAGGTGGCGGCCAAAAGAGGATGAGGAGGAGGGTTTTAGGTTTTTCTAAAATCTTCTGTAAATGTAAAAATGAGTAGTGTCAAAATCTTTAACCCCCTTTAGTAAAAATTGATGGGCTAAGCCCATCCTCCCTCCTTAATTTCGTGGTAATGGGTCCCACAAGGGGTAACCCGAATGTTTTCCGTGTCTAATTAATAAGTTTGTTCTCGTGTTCGAGTTTTACGTGTTTGTTCGTGTTTATTTGTGTTCGCGTTTTGTGTGTTCTCGTTAAATAATTACCGTGACCTAATATATTTATTTACGCTCGTAATAAATATATATACGTAATTAATAATAGTTTGTGTTTTAATTACGTTCATGATTTCATGATCGAATGTTCGTGATTAATTATTGTCAAATAATTATTGCGTGTTCGTGTGTAGTAAATACTTATCGTGTACTAACACGTACATAATACGTAATATCCTAACACGTAAACGTAATCGTACTAAAAAAAGAAAATTTTAATCTAGTACGTACGATCTTAAGGGTACTATTCATGGTAAGAGCATGCGGGTTTTACAAAAAGATCAAATCAAAAGAAAAAGTTTAAAAAGGATTTACCGAATTCGTGGATCAAAAGGATGAAGAACAAATACGATCACCAACTAATTTTCCAAGATCCAAGATCACAAACCACCTCCTTGTGGTGTTCTTAAGGTGGCGGCCAAAAGAGGAGGAGGAGGAGGGTTTTAGGTTTTTCTAAAATCTTCTGTAAATGTAAAAATGAGTAGTGTCAAAATCTTTAACCCCCTTTAGTAAAAATTGATGGGCTAAGCCCATCCTCCCTCCTTAATTTCGTGGTAACGGGGCCCACAAGGGGTAACCCGAATGTTTTCCGTGTCTAATTAATAAGTGTGTTCTCGTGTTCGTGTTTTACGTGTTTGTTCGTGTTTATTTGTGTTCGCGTTTTGTGTGTTCTCGTTAAATAATTACCGTGACCTAATATATTTATTTACGCTCGTAATAAATATATATACGTAATTAATAATAGTTCGTGTTTTAATTACGTTCATGATTTCATGATCGAATGTTCGTGATTAATTATTGTCAAATAATTATTGCGTGTTCGTGCGTAGTAAATACTTATCGTGTACTAACACGTACATAATACGTAATATCCTAACACGTAAACGTAATCGTACTAAAAAAAGAAAGTTTTAATCTAGTACGTACGATCTTAAGGGTACTATTCATGGTAAGAGCATGCGGGTTTTACACACCCTCCAACCGGTCACAACACGAGTGGGAATTAACTCGTTGTTTTCATTAGGCACAACGGTCATTCCTCCCTTTTTAGGGACACAAGGGATTGGGCTCACCTATGGGCTATCGGAGATAGGATAAATCATTCCCGCGTCAAGGAGTTTTAAGACTTCCTTTTTTATGACATCGTGAATTTTGGGTTTTACCCTTCTTTGACTTTGAATTACGGGTTTACAGTCCTCCTCCATCAAAATCTTGTGAGTACAAAATTTTGGGTCAATACCCTTAATGTCGGAAATTTTCCACGCAATTTCCCCTTTATGAGCTTTAAGAACTTTCAAGAGCGCGGTTTTTTCATCATTAGCAAGACCTTTTGGAATAATAATCGGCTACTTGTCATCACCTTCCAAAAATGCCTATTCAAGGTGAGATGGAAGATCTTTCAATTCAAGGATAGGCGGTTCCTCGATTGAAGATTTTTGCTCAACACTCATAACTTCCATCGGCGGAAGAAATGGTGGAATAGAAGTATCATTACCAATCATCACCTCATCTTCATTGTCGATTTCATTTGATTAAAATCGCCTCCTTTGAATGGAGTGAGATTTGGTGTAGAATTAGCAAGAATCGGATCCAAAATAGTGGGATTGCCACTTGACGAGCTATCAGAAAAACCTGACACTTCTTGTGAAAACTCATCGCAAACTACATCAACTAAGTCGATGTGATTGATGGTAGCGATTGCATAAACATGAGAAGGTTTCGAGTTTTGAGTAGCGTTTATAACAAGTTCCTCTTCATTGAATCTCAAAGTAATAGTTCTTGCATGAACGTCGATAAGAGATCTCGAGGTGTCTAAAAATGGACGACCCAAAATTAGAGGAACTTGAGGATCCGCGGGGATGTCAACTACTATAAAATCAACATGATAGTAGAACTTCCCCACTTTCACGAAAACATCCTCGGCTACTCCACATGCTAAAATCGTAGAATGATCGGCCATCTCGATAGACATGTTCCAAGGAGTAAGAGCCGGAAGCGAAAGCGATTTCCAAATGGAAAATGTCATCAAATTAATGATCGCACCAAGATCGGCCAAGGCGAGGCATTCTTTCATATCTTTTATATCACAAGGAATGAGAAACCTTCCGGGGTCACCAACTTTTTCCGGTATGCGGTTAAGATAAACCGAAGAACAATTAACAAGCTTTGAAAGCTTTTCCTTATCGTTCATCATTCCTTTGAAAGTGGAAGCGAAACGAGGCATGTATAACAACGCGTCGACTAAACTTACATCAAAATGAACTTGTTGAAACATTTTTATAAAAAGCTCGATTTGTTGTTTGTTACGTTCTTGCAATTTCTCTTTGTTTCGTCTTGAAGGGTAAGGTAAGGGTGGTGTGGTTGGACATTAGGCAACGGCCTTGGAATATCGGGTTCCATGATTGGTATTGGGTCAACCGTAGGTGTGGTATGAGCGGTACTTCGTGGGCTTGTGATGCTCCTTTTCGACCATCACCTCGGGCTCTTTCTCGATCTCCTTCTCCGTAGAAGTACTAGGACGAGAGATTGGTTCTTTGAAAGTTTTACCACTACGTGTAGTAATAACCTTCATTTCTCCCTTCAGGTTTGCAATGGTATCACTAGGAAGACCACCCGAGGAAGAGGGTTTACACATGATTGCTTCAAACATTTTTTCCATTCGGTCTTCAAATTTTGATTGACTAGCATCCGCTTTTAACAATTCTTGCTTAATCTCATGTTGTCCTTGTTCCATCTTTTGTTGATTTTGTTGAAGACGTTGAATGTTTCCTTCCATTTTATTAGCATGAGTCTTAAGTTCATTAGTAAGTTCGTTTTTAAGCTCGTTTTTCAACTCGGATCTTAAGCTAATCATCTCACGTTGCATATTGTCAAACTTAACATCATTTGTTTTAGCATAATTCAAAAATTCTCCTTGAAGATTTTTGGTGTGATCATTTTGAAAACCTTGTGTAGTAGTTTGAAAATCACGGTTTTGGTTTTGATTTGAAACTTGTCCATTCCCACTTTGATAATTCCCTTTGTTATAATTACGTGAATTGCCTTGATAACCACCGTTTTGATTGTTGTTTCGATAGTTGTTAGCATTTTGATTTGGTGGAGCTTGATTTAGGCGGGAACCTTGGCCGTTTTGGTTGTAAGTTCCCGTAGCTAGGTAAGCACTCGAAGTGTTACCATCGGCGGTAATGCACTCGGAAAGATCATGAGCTCCACCACAAGATAAACAACTCTTTTCAACCGCTTTAACCGATGCGGAATTCTAAGCATCTTGTGCTTTCCAATGTGTCATAAGCGCCGAAAACCTATCGAAAATCCGATTTTCCTCATTTGCTTCATCATGTAAGGCATTAATGTGACGAGACGATGATGATGATGACGAAACCATATTGGCAACACTCGGTGTGTTACGAGGGTTATAAACCTTAGATCTATTCTCGATAGTCTTTAAAGCTTCATCGGTCGTTTTGCACAAAAAATTACCACCCGCGGCGGCATTCAAATAATCTCGTTCATGATCATTAAGCCCATTATAAAAAGTATCAATTTGATGCAATTCCGAAAAATATTGGTGTGGACATTCATGTAACATTTCCTTAAATCCTTCCCATGCCATTGAAAAACTTCCATTATTACGTTGTGTAAACCTTGAAATCTAATTTTTCAAATGTGTTGTTTTAGATGGTGGAAAAAATTGGTTAACAAACTTAGAGACGAGATCACCCCATGTCAAAATCGAATTTGGCGGTTCTTTCTCGAGCCAAATTTTAGCGGGTCCATCTAAAGAGTATGGAAACAACATCATCTTAATGGCGTCATGTGGAACATCCTTAAACTTGGTTGTTGCGGTGAGGCGATTAAAATTCCTTATGTGGTAATGCAGGTTGTCTTTTTCATGACCTCTAAACTTATTTGCTTGCAACATCGACATTAAACCCGTCTTCATCTCGAAATTCTCTGCAAGGATGGCGGGAATCACAATAGCTTCTCCAAAACCCTCGGTGGGTGCTTGAAGCAACTCTATCATAGTACGATTAGCCATGGCGACTATTGGTTCTACAACGGGTTCGACAATTGGAGTTTGTTCTTCAATCAAAGGCTCTTGATTTCCTTGACTTTGATGATGTTTATGAGCTCGTTTTGCTTGATTACGAGTTAGCGTGAACTTGACGTAGAATGGGAGGTGAGCAAAGAAGATTCTTTTTGGGTGTTTTGTGGATTTTCAATTTTTTTTGTGTTTTTGATTGTTTTTAATTTTTTTGGATTTTGTGTATCTTCGTAGACAACAATCTACCAAATCTCTCCTCGAATCAAACTCTTGATTAAAGAAGCCTCAAAAGAATGAAAACGATCACGTGGAGTGAACGCCTTCGAATGACTTTAGAACTTTGGTGAAAACCAAATTGTTCAAAAGGGTTTAATCACAAAGAAACCAATCAAATATATATTACGTAATAAGTGTGAAAACACTTATCCTTTTACCACTTAATTATAATAATAACCAAGCCAAAATGTGTATTTTATGTCGTAAATGTCGGAATTATGCGTGGTTTGTGTTTTTGTTGTGATTTAGGATCAAAATGTGAAAAGGGAAGAAAACATGGGCTTTCACGGGCTTTTATCGAAGAAAAAGACATAAGACGAAGTCAAAAGATCAAGAGTGAAAAAAGAACAGAAGTCCAAGGCCTATTTTGAAGATTTATCGAAGAAAAAGTCTAAAGACGGAAGTTTAATGAAGTCGAAGAACTCAAGTCTAATAAATGAATAAAATTGTAAGACGAGTTCAATTTATATCGGAAAATCCCAAGACTACGTCGAGAAATTCGAAGAATTTAAAAGACGAAAAGACGAGAAGAAAGAAGGAAGCATCAACACATGTTAATCCTCCTATAAATACCCTCCTAATGACACATTAGGAGGTGTTAGCTAAATTGATAACTTAGTCTTTGTTGATCCCTTTGGTTGGATCTATATTCTGTTGAGAATTAGTATAATAGTTTGTAATCAAACTAAAATACTTTGAGCACTCTTACTAACACTAAATAAGTTATGCGGAATCTAACTTATAAAGCATAGAAGAACAGAATTAATTTTAACTATTCGATTCTCTTATTAATCGACTTGTATGAGGTACATAAAAGACATTGTACCTATGTTCCTTTTATAGAGTAAGGAACCCTAGAAACCTTAGAATATTGTATAAAGATAACTATATCACAGACGATATATTATCAATATTCTAACTATTTAGATATATCTCATAAGATATACTCTAACTATAACTATGTCATATCTTATACAAAGATATATTCGTCCTAATCATCATGGCAGTACTTACTTTATAAGTAGCAGTACTTACTATGTACCGCGTTAACACTAACGGTACTTACATAACACTAACAGTACTTGGAATACACTAACGGTACTTGACACTTAACAAATAATTCCCAACAATCCTCCCCTAAACAAGAAATGATAACTTGTTGTCTTCTTGTTTCTCTTGTACTGGATGTATTAGAAACACATGTCTTCAGTCTTTTCTTCATCCTTGAATTGAACTTGGTAATTTGTATTTGTATCCAACTGAATATAGCCAAACACGTCAAATGTAGATCTTCTTTTGATATGATAATCTTCAAACATTATGAGCATCATCTTTATCTTCAAACTATGATCTTCTTGTGTCTTCTAAGCATTCATTCATCTTTGCAGCATCAGTATTTTTCTTCTTGAGTTTAGTCCTTGAACTCTTGATCATAAATCTTTTTCTTTATTTGATGATAACAAAACCTTCTAAGTATTATATATTTTAATACTTCTTTGTCTGCAATCTTCATACCTGAAATAAAACAGTTAACAACAAAACACCAATCTGTATTGGCTTCATGATTTTTAGCAAATCACCAGCTATCAACGGATTTGATAAATTCTTTACCAGTTAGCCGTACACTCTAGAATAGCCAATACTTTATTCACAAAGAATAAGGTGTAATGAAAACCTTACAATTTTTGGTAAATTTTCAACCATCAACGGATTTGATGAAGTCTTTACCTAGTACCGTTTGTCTAGGACTAGCCAACTCTTTGTCTCGAAACAAGGTGAGTTAGAACCATATAGTTTTTAGCAAACTATCAGCTTTCAACGGATTTGATAAGTCTTTACCACAAACCGTTTGCTTATGGACTAGCCAGTTCTTATGTGTGTTAGACATGGTGAACTGAGAACCATTTATGAAGTGTGACTGAAAGTCAAACACTTAAGATTCTTTCTCAGCTTCTTCCTCATCTTTCAAATCCTTGATTTGTTGTTTAACCATTCTGATCAACTCCAAAGCATCAGCAGACTCTTCTATAACTTCCAATTGTTGTTCTAACATCCTTTCCAACAATTTCCTTTTGAAGGGATAAGTCTTCTCTTGCAGCATATAATATGTAACATCATCTACATCCAAAATATGCAATCCACATGACCTGTAATATCTCCAGTAACTAGGAACTTGATCCTCTAATACCTTCAACATTCCTTGATCACATTTATGTGGCTCATACATAAAGAGAAATTCCCTATATAATAGTGATTCTTCAGTTTTACCTGCACTAGCTTCTTCAACTAACCTTACAAGATCTTGAATATCTTGTCTGTCAAGAATATGAAGAATATCTTCCAAAAGTCTAAATATCCTTTTTGTGCCATCAGATCTCTGAATTCCATGAGCTTCAAGTCCTTGATCTGTAGAGTAAATCCACTTAACAATAGATGCTCTTTTTCCAAAAATCTCTGTATCAATACATTGATCTTCAAATTTTACAATCTTCAAGTACTTCCTTAAGCTCTCATCATCATCACTATCTTTTGTTGTAGTTTTAGCTCTCTTAGCTTTCTTCTTTAGCTTTGTTGATCGTTTCCTTTTAACACTCTTGGAAATTTCTTCAAGTTCTGTTGAACCCTCTTCCAAGCTTGTATGTACCGTTTCCTCAGTATGTACTGTTGTATGTACTGTTGACTGTGTATGTACTGCTTGTACATTTTCAGTCTGAGCAATACCTTGAGTTTCAACTCCTGTATTCATCCTTTGAGCAGTCTCTTCCTCCCTTGAACTTACTCTCTCCTTTATATTCTTCCTCACATAAGTGGTCCTGATAGGTGGAGATGTACTTGTAGGTTCAGCAGTACTTGGCTCAATTCTAGGAGTACTACCAAATTGTCTTTGTTGTTGTAGACGTTTCTTGAATTCTTCAACAGCTTTCTTGTCTGCTTCAGATCCAATCTCAACAAATTTCAATTCAGTCCTCTTACTTTGCTCATACAAAGTCTTGATTTCTTCAAAAGTTTTCTTGACCAGCTGAATATGAGTAAATCCTTTTACTTTCTTTAGAAATTTCATCATTTGATTTCTAATCTGCATAGTAGTTGGAGGCTTAATCTTTTATTTCCTTCTCTTTTCAGCAAAGAATCTTTGTTGCCCCCTTACCAGATCATCAATCAATCTTGATTTCTCTTCTTCATCATATGCATCTTTTTCTTCAGCTATCAATGAGTCTGCAAGAAGCTCACTTGCATGTATCTCAGCTTGAATCTTGTCATACTCTTGTATGTTCCATTCTTGTTGTATCCTTTTAGCTTCTAACAAATTTTTCTTTGCTACAAGTTCTTCCTGCAATTCATCTTCACGAATTTGTGCTTGCATTCTATAAGCAAATTCCTCATCATGGTCAATTTGATTAAATCTGTACATGACTTTGTTTATATCATCATCTGAATCACTTTCATCTTCAGATTATGACAATAATTGCTTTATCCCCTTATCCTTTGGATTTATCTTAGGAAACTTCTTCTTCAGTTTGGCAGCTACTTCTTCATTAGCTAACTGATGAATGACTATACCTTTTGTAGGGTGTGAAGCTTGAACTTTCTTACCTTGAATTTGATCCTTTGTGGCAAGAACTTCTTGTTGTGTCTTTTTCTCCACTTCTGCTTGCTTAGTCTTCTAAACTAAATTCTTCTTTAAATCAAGCAGCAATTGGGCTAAAGTCTCATTTTCTCCAAATGAAATTTGACTTTCTAGTGAAGGATGATCACCAACGGTACTTGCAATTGGCTTAGCAGTACTTGCATTTGGCTTAGCAGTACTTGGGTCTTCAACAATGTCATTAGTACTTGCATTTGGCTTAGCAATACTTGGATCTTCAACAAAGTTGACTTCACCAGTATTAGACACACTTATTTCTTCAATCACTTGTGTATCCCCAAATACTTTATCTTCCATAGAAGCCATCATATCAACTTGCACTTCTTCAGTCTTATCTGACTTATTGCTTCGTGGTGATGGATCAGGAAACTGATTAGAAATTTCCTCTAACTTCTCATAGAAAGCACTCTAATTAGCTTAAGGTGGTGATTGAACTAATGGTTCTGGCTTAGTTGCCAATGTTTCTGCAACTTGTGGCTCCTCTGGTTGATTTACCAACTTTTCCTGAACTTGTTCTTGAACTTTTGGTTCCTCTAGAGTAGGTTGTGGGTCTTGCTGTTGAATCTCCATATCTGAAGGTCCATCCACACCAGTCTCTAAACCAAATCCATCTTTAAAAGTCCCCATGACATCTTCATCAAATTCAAAATTGATGTCATTTCTAGAGATCCTTGTTTGATTATCAGAAGAAGGTGGTTGTTCTTCATTATTCCTTCCCTGTTCTTCATTATTCCTCCCCTGTTTGGTTGCATTCAGTTGCCTTTTCTTGTGGTTCCTGAACCTTTGCTTCCTGATTGCAGATGTCTGAAAAGATCTATATTGCCTCATCCAAGATGACACTTTGTTCTTTAACTTGAGTAGGCTAGCTTCTAATTCAGCAATTTTCTTGTCTTGAACAAGCTTATCTTTCTGCAACACCTGTACTTGTTGGGACAAACTTGTACACAAAGCAGTTAAATTTGCAACATCCACCACCTCTGGTGCTTGTGCTTGTGGTGAACCACTAGCAGCAATAGAAGCAGCAGGTGTGTGGATCATTTCATCAGTGTTTGGTGGAACACCAACATTGTGAGAAGAAGTTTGTGAATCTTCTAGAGAGTGGGAGCTCTGGTGAGAAGGAGTTTGCTGAGAAGTACTAGCATTGCTAGGTTCCTCACCTTCTTGATTGGCAGGTTGGGCTAACATATGAGCAAACAATGGTGTTACTGTTCTTGTAAAGGCATTGCCTTGTTTGGTCAAGAAAGAGAAAGTTCTCTTTGTGAATGAAGGAACATCCCATGTATCAGTTAATGCTGGTAGGTTAGGTATTTGGTCACTAACTAAGGCCTGAATGAATCTAGGATACATTAAAAACTTCTTAGTCCCTTCCAAATTCCTAGTCATGCCTTCAAAATTAATTTTGAAAAATTAAAAACCCTGTTATTTGCTAGACAAATACCAGCAGATGCCAATGCAGCAGGTATTTGATCAAAATATATACCTTTTGAACTTAAACAGTGAATAATAGCATGAAAAAGCAATTTCCATTGAGGTGAAAATAATGCTTTAAAGAAAGTAAGACTTTCCCTACCACCCCCATAGCCCATGGCTGCAAGGCCATCATGAATCTATGTATTATTAAGCATACTAAGTCTATTTTCATCATTAAATCTCAAACTTGCTCGTAACAGTACTTCAGTGACATATATATTCCTATGATTAACCCTAGCCTTAATGCAAGGTTGATCAAAACGAGTACCTAAAATAGTAGTATCCCAAAATTGTTCAACAATGGGTATAGAGACAACTGGACTTACAGTGAGTGCGAAACGAACATGACTTCGAGATAGGAAACCAAGCATCTCATGGAAACCAAGAGAGTCATCATTCGTAGCAAGATTCGCAACCAAATTGTGCTTAGAGATTACTTGTAAGGCAGCCATTAGTATTTTTGATGATCGAAAGATTAGAGAGAAGGTTATAGAATCAAGAGATAAAAATAAAAGTTTAGGTGAATCAATTGGGTAATTGGGGTAAGTATTTAAGTAAATAACAAACCCAAGCGCGAGGAAACCGCCAAATTTACAAAAGAGACCCTTAACGGTACAACGGACATGTAGCGGTACATGGAACATAAGCGGTACTTGGTTTTGTGCTAGCGGTACTTGGAGTGACAACGGTACCTCACAATTTTGACCAGTTCATGCTTTCCACTAGACATGTAACCTCTTTTATCTTTTTCTATAAACCTGCAATAACATCAAAAACACAAAACATAGACTATACAATAAAATTTATAAAGTTTTGTACAACTATTACCTCCCCTCAACATATGCAGAATGTTATTGGTTGAGCATACCAATGTGTGTCACCAGGAATTTGAATCTCTTTGCATCAAATGCCTTGGTCAACAAATCAGCTACATTATTGTCTGTATGAGTCTTCAAGACTTGAATAAGCTTTTTGTCATAAGCATCTCTTATAAAGTGATGTCTTATTTCAATATGCTTAGTCTTGGAGTGAAATACTGGATTCTTGACAATGCATATAGTACTTTCATTATCAATGTAAATCTTGGTGTTCATGAAATTGAACCCATAGTCCAACAATTGATTTTGAATCCAAAGTACTTGTCCATAGCAATGAGCAGCAGCTACATATTCAGCTTCAGTTGTAGAAGTAGCAACAATGGTTTGCTTTTTACACTGCCATGATATGAGTCTTCTGCCTAGGAATTGACAACCTCCTGTTGTGGATTTCCTATCATGATTTGCTCCAGCATAATCACTATCTGAGTAAGCTTCCAATTCAAAGGTGGAATCTCTAGGATACCATAATCCTAAATTAGGTTGACTTTTAAGATATTTAAAAATCTTCTTCATAGCATAAAGATGTGACACCTTTGGATGAACTTGGAATCTTGAACAGGCACACACAACAAACATTATATCTAGTCTTGAAGCAGTAAGATACATCAATGACCCAATCATTAACCTATAGAGATGAATGTCAACATCTTCTCCATGTTCATCTTTTGATAAAGAATTCTTGGCTTCAAAAGGTGTGCTTGTACTCCTTGTATCCATACATGAAAATTTCTTTAACATTTCAGCAACATATTTATCTTGGCTAATAAATATTCCATCTTTCCTTTGTTTGACTTGTAGTCCCAAAAAGAAAGTTAGTTCTCCCATAGAACTCATTTGAAATCTTCCTTTCATCAAAGCTTCAAACTCTTCACACCATGTCTTCTTGGTAGAACCAAAAATGATGTCATCAACATAGACTTGAACTAGAATGATGTCTTTGTCATTTTTCTTGATGAACAGAGTTTTGTCAATGGTTCCTCTCCTATATCCATGTTCTATCAGAAAGTTGGATAAAGTTGCATACCAGGATCTTGGAGCTTGATGTAGACCATAAAGTGCTTTGATAACTTTGTAGACTCTATTGGGGAATTTAGGATCTACAAAACCTGGAGGTTGTGAGACATATACCTCCTCTGAAATAGTACCATATAGAAAGACACTTTTCACATCCATTTGATAGACTATAAATCCCATATATGATGCAAAGGCAAAAAATAACCTAATGGCTTCTATCCTTGCCACTGGTGCAAAAACCTCATCATAGTCTATCCCTTCTTCCTGTTTGTAGCCTTGAGCAACAAGTCTTGCCTTGTTCCTCACAACAACCCCTCATTCATCCTTCTTGTTCCTGAAGACCCATCTTGTACCAATTACTCTTTTACCTGAGGGAAGATCCACAAGAATCCAAACCTTTTGTAGCTCAAATTGTGTGAATTCTTCTTGCATGGCATCCACCCAACTTTCTTCATCAAGAGCCTGAGAGATATTTTTGGGCTCTACTTGAGATAAGAAACAGGCAAACAAACAATGCTGAGTATCTTTATGATTTGTTCTCTGCTGTTGTTTGACATAACTCACTAGTGCATAAGTTTCAATATTGGTTTGCAGTTGTCTTCTGGTTTGTACGACACATTTTGGATCACCAATAATCTGTGTAGTAGGATGGTTGTTGTTGACTGTATGAGTGGGAATAGAACTGACTGGAATTTCTGTTTCTAAATTGTTGAAATCAGTTACTACACCCTGCTCATCATAGGAAGCTTTGGAGAAGATTCCTTCAGCTGGACTGGCATATAAGTCTTCATCGTCCAATGCTTGCAAAATCTCTTCTAGTAAGTCAACAGATTTAGTAGATTTTGACTTATAAGTACTTGCAGATGAAGTACCACTAGGTATAGTATGTACTGCTGAGTGTTGTGACTCAAAAGATTCTTCTCCTGAATGCATATTGGCAGATGTAGCATTCTTTTCTTGATCTTAAAGACTCTAAAGCTCCTGGGAGGCTTGATCATCATTTGATGGCATGGTTTGCTTCTTGGGAGTTGTAGACATGGGAGTAACAGTAGGCATGTTTGGCACATAGATATGAACATCTTCATCTGATGAAGAAACATCTTCTTGAGTACCTGCATTAATTGCACTTGACTCCTTACCTGCATTGTTAGTTTGAGAATCCTTTAGCAAAGAGTAATAATCAATGGAGTTGGTTAGATAGTCTAAATCAAACATCCAAGCATAACCTATTCCTGGAACATTGGGTTTATTTTCTAAGAAATTGACATGAGCATTTTCTTCAACTTTCTTAGTTGCCAAATTGTAAACCCTATATGCTTTACTTTGCAATGAATATCCTACAAGATATCCTGGATCAGACTTTCCATCAAACTTTCCCAAATAATCAAGAGTATTTAGTATGGACACATGACACCCAAAAGGTTTTAAATGACATATGTTAGGCTTTACATTAGTCAAAAGTTCATAAGGTGTTTTGTTTTGAGGCTTAGTTACTAGGACTCTATTTAACACATAACATGCAGTATTGATTGCTTCTGCCCAAAAGGTATTTGGCAAAAGTGAATCAGCCAGCATAGTTCTAGCAGCCTCAATTAATGTCCTATTCTTCCTTTCAGCTACTCCATTCTGTTGTGGAGTTCTAGGATTACTAAATTGCCTCTTAATTCCTTTAGACCTACAGAATTCATCAAAAATCAGCATTCTTAAATTCTGTTCCATTATCAGTCCTAATGATTAAAACCTATTTAGTGAACTGCTTTTCAACTAAAGTGATAAAGTCCTTTAGTAATTCACTTGTTTCACTTTTAAGGGCTAAAAAGAAAACCCAACTGAATCTACTATAATTATCAATTATGACTAGACAAAAGGTCTTATGGCTAATGCTTCTGATAGAAATTGGACCAAATAAATCCATATGCAAGAGATGCAAAGGTTTTGTCACAGTGTTTACAGTCTTGGTCTTACAAGAGGCTCTATGTTGGTTACTTTTTTTGACAAGCAGCACATGTGAAATCATTTTGAAAATATTTGTTAGTTAGACCTCTAACCAAATTCCTTTTTACCAATCTATTAAGATTCTTGAAATTCACATGACCTAACCTTCTATGCCATAAGTTAGACTCATCTAAAGAAGCCTTAGCTAGCAAACATGTAATACCACCTATTGGAGTAATAGTATGAAGATTAAAGGTGTACATATTTTCTTGCCTGGGTACTTTAAGTAGTATTTGAGATTCCTTGGGCATCTCAAAGTCTTTGGGCAACACCAAGCAGTCTTTTTCTGTGAATAGCACCTTGTTCTTCTTATCACACATTTGATACAGAAAAGAGATTGAACTCATTCAGTTCTTTTACAAAGAAAACATCTTCAAATTCCAACTTTCCTATATTGATTTCCCCTTTGCCAGTGATTCTACCTTTGCTATCCCCTAAAGGCTACTGGACCTCATCTGAATTCTTCAAATTCAGCAAGAAAATCTTTGTTCCTTGTCATGTGTCTTGAGCATCCACTATCTACAATTCCTTTATCTTTTAATTCATCAATGAGATGCCCCTGCACACAAATAAAACTTATTAGTTTTTAACAGGGACCCAAGCCACATTTGGCTCGGATCTTGTGGGACCTACACATTTAAGAGTTTGTATTGAAGCATTCCCAGTAATGCTACTTTTACTCTTATACTTCATGGTTTCATTTATGTAGTCAAATTCATAGGGTGACTCTATGTGTTTTGACTTCTCTAACTTAAGTACTGCTTTAGCGGTACTTGCTTTAACACATGGTATATCTCTTTTAGAACCCACATTTGTACTGGTTTGTTCTTGTCCTTACTTCTAGGTGTTTATTCAAAAACTTTCTTAGAAGTCTTGGAGAACATTGGTTTTACAGACTTTAAACCAACAGTACTTGAGTTTGGTCTAGCATTACTTGTAGATTTAGGCTTGCCGGTACTTGGTTTACCAGACTTTAAGGATACAAGTCCTTGCTTCATAAGTACTGCCCTAGGAACAAAACTTTTGGTAGGATTATTTTTAACCTGTTTAACTACCCTTGTGTGATCAAACTTAGGTTTGTCATCTTTAAGTTTCTGTTTCCTATTAACTTGTGCATTTTTCCCATTACTATTTTTCATGACCCTTTGTGTAGCCTTCTGTTTCACAATTTTATCTTCATGTAATGTACAGTCTTTGATAAAATGACTTAGACTACCACAAACATAACATCCTTTTCTTCTTAAAGAAGACCCAAAAGGTTTTTTTGTCTTTACTTTTTCAAAACCTAGCCCAGCCCTTTTGGTTTTACTATGTTATTCATTGTTTTCCAATATCTTGCTAGGAGTTTTTACCTGCTTGGGAGCAGAACTAGTCTTAGATTCCTTAGACATAAAGTTGTTCATTAAAGGTGGATAAACAATATTCTTGGTCACATCAGTATTTTCTTGAGACACAGTACTAGAGTGAAAGACATTATTAATCTTAGGTTCTTCTAACTCTATACTAGTATCATTACAAGGGGGCATGAAAATTCCGGATACTGGTGGAGGAACTTCATTCATTCCTTCAGCATATCTATCATTTTCAGGTGTATCATCTACCTCACTAGAACTATCAAAAATCCCTTTTGATAAGTCCTTGTTAGTTAAGGTTATCCTAGGTTGATCCTCAATATATCCTAGGCCTGTTTTATCATAATACCCCATTTGTGAATTAATCAATTTTCCCAATACCTTAGAGGATTGTTGCCATTGACTAATCACTTCCCTCTCTTTACAAAGACTGGTTTTTAAAGCTTCATTTTCTGAATTTATTTTTAAAAGTTGTCTTTCAAAAGCTTTTATTTCCACATCTTTTTCCCTCATTTGAAGAGTCAAAATCCTAATTTTCTCTTCATAGTTTTGTTGAGCCTTTTTATACAAAACTATATTATCTTTTAGTTTAACAACACCCTGTTTGAAAGCCTCTACTTCTACAGTGCTTGTGTTAACCGTTTGATACTGTTCCTCTAGTTCTACTTTTAGACTATTAAATTTAAGAATACAATCTTTAGAACAAGGGTGTACCTCAGTATCTTCATGTGAGAGAGCCATTAATCCAAGCTCTTCTTCTTCTTCATCTTCTTCTGCCCAATTCACCACTCCATCTACAGTAACCAATGCTTTGGTTCCTTTAGGACTCCTGTTGTTTCCTCTTGGAAAGCTTTTAGTTATTCTTGGACTGGTTCTATAGTTGTTCTTGGACTTCAGATTTCTTGTCTCAGCTTTATCTCTATTGCATTCTCTTGCAAAGTGTCCATTCCTTCCACAGTTAAAGCATTCAACTTTAGACTTGTCATATCCTAATGGCTCATTAGGATCAACAGTCATTTTTCTTCCAGTATTCTTGAAGAACCTGTTAGATCTTACTGACACCATAGCAGCTTGCCATTTAAGATCCATCTCTTCAACATCAGCATCATCCATTTGGAACAAGTCATTGAGAGTTAATCTTGGTCTGTTGTCTTGTCCAGCAAAGAATGAGAAGGCATCATTGTCACTAAACAATGGTGAAGACCTTCCATGTGGATTTTGAGAGATCATAGGACTATTTTCAATACTTTGTGGTTAAGTACTGCTTGTAAGTCCTCCAGCAGTATTTGTGAAGTATGTACCGCTGCTAGATCCACTAGCGGTATTTTGAAAGTAAGTACCGTTGTTCCCATCTGACACAAAATCCAAATTAGACTTTGAAGCAGTTGTTGTCTTTACTTCAGTGCCTTTCACATCCATCTCATATGCTCTAAGATTGTTGTAGAGATGATCAAATGGAATTGTTTCCAAATCATCTTTTGTGATGAAGTGCATAGCCATTGCTTTCCACTCTGGTGGAACACTTCTTAAGAATTTTAGATTAGCTTCATTAGGAGTTACTTGTCCATAAACTGCTAACTGAATAAGCAACTTGCTGAACCTTCCATATCCACCATGTATTCCCTCCATACTGGTAATTGAGAAGTTATCAAGTTCTTGCTTAAGAAGAATCTTCTTAATTTTCTTAGATTTATCATTGCCTCTAAATCTAAGTTTTATAGCATCCCAATAGCTTTGGCATCTTTATAATGGTGAAAGCTTGGTAGAATGTCTTCAGAAAGAGCCATAGCCAAGGCAGTTCTGGCTTTTCTTTCTCTGATCTCTGCTTGTATCTGCTCAGCAGTCACAGCAGGTAGAGCATAACATGTACCGTCTGGCAACCAGTGTAACTTCTTCGGTGTGTTCCCATTCTTGATAACTTGCCACACAGTATGATCTGTGTGATTCAAGTAATGTTCAATCTGCATAGCCCAAGTCTCATAATTGTCACCTTTGAGAACTGGGAGTTTAACAGCAGATAGAGTATGAGAAGGTGTTGGTGTAGAGGTAGCTACATCATTCACGACTTGAGCACCTTGTGTTGGTGCAGGATGCACAACTTGTGGTTGTCCTTGTGGCAGAACAGGATCAGTGTTCTGAACATCATCCAAGTGAGCATTAACACCATCTGGTTGACACATTGAGATTTGGTATGTGTGGAGTGTATGGATTCGTGTTCTTCTTTTTCAGAGTTTCTCAACAAGCTCTGATACCACTTGTTGATCCCTTTGGTTGGATCTATATTCTGTTAAGAATTAGTATAATAGTTTGTAATCAAACTAAAATACTTTGAGCACTCTTACTAACACTAAATAAGTTATGCGGAATCTAACTTATAAAGCACAGAAGAACAGAATTACTTTTAACTATTCGATTCTCTTATTAATCGACTTGTATGAGGTACATAAAAGACATTGTACCTATGTTCCTTTTATAGAGTAAGGAACCCTAGAAACCTTAGAATATTCTATAAAGATAACTATATCACAGGTGATATATTATCAATATTCTTACTATTTAGATATATCTCATAAGATATATTCTAACTATAACTATGACATATCATATACAAAGATATATTCGTCCTAATCATCATAGCAGTACTTACTTTATAAGTAGCAGTACTTACTATGTACCGCGTTAACACTAACGGTACTTACATAACACTAACAGTACTTGGAATACACTAACGGTACTTGACACTTAACAAATAGTTCCCAACAGTCTTTCCATTTTATTATTCATGCACTTTCATAATGTCATTTAATTTCTTGCCTTTAATTTCAAGTAAGTTTTAATTTTGTTGTTGAATCTTTAATTTTAATCAAGCTTTTATATAATATCTCATTCTACCTTTCTTGTTTTGCTTAATCTTTATGCTTATTTTCTTATCGTCGTGCTTATTTGATTGTTAGTTATGATTTTATGTTTTTTATCGTGTTAGCTTATTGATCTTATAGCTAATTGTGTGTTTGTTTTAATTTTAGGTAAGTGTTTTTAATAGTTTATTTTTATAAGAAGTTGATTTTAAATATTTTGATTGTCTAGTGTTTTTAAAAGTTTTTAAATTTTGGCTTATTTGCTTTTTCTTAAATTTAATTTGGTTAAAGTTTTGGTTAAGTGTTTATTAGATACTAGCTTATTTTTCACTTTGCTTAATTTGTTTCTTGTTCGGGTTATCTAAAAACGTAGCATTCCGGATAAGGAGTTCATCAAGTTATTCCGAATAGCTTTCTAAGTCAGATTCCGGATAGCATCATTTTTTCACATTCCGGATAAGTTCTTCAAAGTAGATTCCGGATAAGTAAAATATCTTCTGGATAAGAGCCATGATTCAGATTCCGGATAGTTAGAAAAGTTCATATCCCGGACAAGACTAAAAAGTCAGAACCCGGATAAGCATTTCAACAAAACCCGGATAAGACTAAATAAACATTACCCGGATAAGAAAACTAAAACATGGATTCCAGATATACATTCAATAGTATGACATGCTAGTGTGCCTGCTTATGCTTTTCCCGGCAAAAAAAATGGTGCTAGCCTGGGTGCTTGAGCTACTTGCTTCGTAGGTTGCTTATTAGTTAGTATTTGTTCCGTAATCGTTTAGTTTAATCTGAAAGTTGTTCCGATTTTCATTCTGAAAGTCACGTATTTTTAGTTATATTTTTCATCAAATTTTAGTATTATTAATTTTTCGTAAAGTTTAAGTTTTATCTTTTATTTAGCGCCCGCTTTAGCTTTTGTCTCGTTTAGTTTTAAATTACCCTCATAGTTTTATTTTCTCCTTTTTCATTGAGTAAATGTTATTTTCAAGTCGAAAGTTAATTTCCTCTTTTAGTTTTATTTTTATTAATTGTTTCGTTTTCATATTTGTTTTTAATATTGTGTCTTTATTATTTCTCAATCCTTTTAATTTTTAGTTCATTTCTTTTATATTTTGTCATTTCCTTTTAAAGCTTTATTTTTATCTTTAATTAGTTTTAGACAATGACACCTTTTCTTTTATCCACCAAAGATGACTGAGTCACACATTTAATCGGAGATCAATTCGATTAGACACCGCGAAAAACGAACTTTTCAACATACAAAATCTTTATATTAAAATGGCGCCGCTGCTGGCTCTTTTCGTGAAGATTAACGGTTTTTGTGAGAGACGCGTTGGCTTTTGGGATCCGTTCACTTTTGAACGTTATTTTTCTTGCTCAAAATTTTTCAAAAATCCATAAAAAGTAAAAAAAATTCAAAAATCCAAAAACATTTAAAAATCATAAAAAAACATTTCTTTTTCCAAAAGTTATGCACCAAAAATATTCCTCTCAATCCTCTATTGTGTTTAATTCTTTTTCTCAACCCCTCTTATTTTTAATTCTTCATGGATTCTTATGTCCATTGCGTAGGGTGTGGGAGACGATTATATGGGTGCGAATCATGTCAATGGTGTTCATGTGAGCAATGCGGAAAATATCTTCCACCCGTTTCAACCGATTCACAATTTTGATTTTGTCCATCGTGCAATTCGACTAATTCATCCTTTGCTTCTAATTCACCTACTCCCTCCTCTTGCATATATTGTGGAAGCGATTATTATTGGCATGTTTCGTGTCCGATTCGATACCCGTCTCATGACGAGCAAGAACCAGGTTACAATTATGAAAATGGTAATAGCTATCCACAAGACGCACCGGGATTTTCTCAATACCCGTGTTGCAATCATTGTGGGAGCCCTCACGATAATTCTTATTGCCAACCGATGAATTATTATGACCCACATCCGTGTTCTAATTCTTCTCAACCAATGAATTATGAGCCACATCCGTGCTATAATTCCGGTTTTCAAAATTTTGAGCCCCCACAATGCTCCGTCGTTCATCCACCTTCTTTCCAAATGAGTGACGAACAACGAGACACTCTTTTGCATCAATTTCTTAAAATCAATGAATGTTTACTTAAACTTCATGAGAAATGGCAAGCGGATCAGCGACAAGAACAAGTATCTAATCTTAGTGCTTATAATCCTCCTCTTGTGCATCCATACTATTCTGATGATGATGACGATGAGAACACCATTTCTTGGAATGATCTTGTTGCTCAACATCCTAGTTCAATTGTAGTTCCTTCTATCGATATCCCAAATTCGTCTAAGGATTGTGATACATCGAGTGAGCTTAGTGAATTTGGTCTCGACAACTTATTTGCAGAGGTTTGTGATGTACCGACTTGTGCGGAGCTTACGGAAGAGGTCGCTCTTAATGATGATTTTTCCCCATGCTATGAGAATTTCACTTTTGAAATTTCTCAATCTCCTCCGGGCGATGAGGGCGATGTTGATTTATTCTCTCTGATTTACGAGAAGTTCACCTTTGAACTTGGTCTTGTAGATGATGTGGAAGACGTTATTCTTCATGACAAATTACTGAAAGTTCATCTTCTTATTGCTAAAATTGAAGCTTTGAATTCTTCTCCTGATACCGAGTCTTTACTCCCGTCTATTCATCCCACTGAGAATAATGACACATTTATGGAAGAAATCGACTTTATCTCAATACCTCCGAGTATTGATGATGACGACACGGAGGGGGATATTCTTTTGGATACTTTGATACATGAAGATATTGTCCCAAATCCCCCTCCCGAGCACCTTTCATCCCAACCTTTAGAAACCATCACCGAGAATGAGTGCTTTGACCCGAGATGTGACATTGCCTTTTCTATGAGTGATAACTTTACGGCTTTGCTGCTTGGTGAGCATCCATTGTCTTTGGGGGGTGACAATTTGCTTCCTTTACCCACCCCACCTCCCGTGAATCATGACCTCACATACTTTTCGTATGTTGAGAGGACTTTTCTACCCTTTAAGACTTATCCTCCGGCCTCCCCTTTATTAATGTCCTCCGGGAACAAGGACAAGGTCTTTGATCCTGGTATTACATTTGAGGCTTCCCCATGGACCATTTAATTCGGGGACGAGTCATGCTCGTGACTCGGTGAACAAAAACAAGCGATTTTTGGGAGGCAACCCGATTATCTATCTTTCTTTATCCGTTTTTATAATAAGTGTAGGGGGAGCCCCGTTGTTGTTTGTTGTTTTCTTTCTTATAATGTGCAGGGATTGAAGCTTTCAAAGATCCATTCTTGATGTCTTTTGACGACCCGTGATTCCGTATCCCGTCTTCCCGGTTCTATCCTAAACTCTTTTGATTCACTATTTTATATTTTTCAATATTAAAAAAGGAATCACTTTAGTTGTCTCTTCCTTAGAAAGATTTAAACAACGTGAACAATGTCCTAAGTGTAGGGGAGTTTACTCCCACATGCTTAAACATTGAGGACAATGTTTATATCAAGTGTAGGGGGACTTCTATCGAAGTTAAGTGGGCTTTTCCATGTATTTGTCCTCATTTTTACCGGAAAATCTAATTTTTTGACATTTTTCAAAATTTTTGATATATTTTGGCCTAGTAGTATTTTTCATTTATTCTATTTTATGTTCTTTCCTTTAAATTATCGCATCGTATGTATATATTTCATTTCAAAAATAAATTCAAAAGAGAAAAATAAAGTTAAATAAATAGTTTTAATGAGTTTAGATGTCTTTGATATATTAGGCCCGTCATGAATCTTTTGACTCAACCCGAGTTTACTTATCTAAGTTTACTCTAGCTAGTATCCTTAACGTGTTTAAGTCAAGTTTTGCTAGGCTTTATATATGGAACTTTAAAACGCGAAAGTCTTAACTCTCACGGGTTAAGAACAAGAACTTTTCGCAAGTTCCTATAATTGATCCTAGAAAGTCGTTTATCAAGGGAACTTTAAAATGCGAATTCTAAACTTGAAAAAGTCTAAGAAGTTGAAAGATCCTATAGATGACTTGAAAACCCAAAACTTTGATTTAATTGGCTAAGCATTCACGAGTCTCATTCCTTGAGATTTTAAATTGTGGAGAACGGGAGATGATAGAGTCAATTATAAGTTGGTATTCTTTCATGAATTTATGTGAGTTGATTATGAGCTTTTTCTCCCATCGCTTGTTAATAAATATAATTGCAATAAATAAGGTTGTACGATTTGAAAAGTTACTTAGCTTCTAGCACAAGATCGTTTAAAAGTTGCTCGGTATTAATTAGAGTTCATAGCCAAGGCATAACTTATTGAAGCGGGATGCGAAGATTGGCGAGTCCGAAAAGGCCCTAACAAGGCATGAGGGCTACATTTTGTTGCTAAAGATCCAAAAGTGATGTGAAGAATCATTATCAAAAATCAATATGAAGGATCGAGACACACGACGAAAAGCAAATACTCCCCAAAAGATCATGGAGAAGTCTATCCGAAAAGACCCTAGCAAGGTATGAGGATAAATAGATCCAAGTCATAAAAGGAGGCGTGTCGTTGTATATCAAAATCCAAAATAAAGAATGGAGAAAAAAGAAGAAGTCGTGGTCCAAGTATGAAGAATCTCTCAAAAACTTCAAGTGAAGAAATTCCTATTATGAAGAGAAGACCATAATTTCAAGAACGTCTCTCAAGATTTGAAGTATGAAGTCGCTGCCAAATATCGGTCCGAGAAAGGTCTCAAATCGTGAAGCGAGTTATGCCAAGATATGAACTTTATGAAGTCTCGAGAAGCAGTTTTAAAAGATTCTGTCCTTTAGATAACTATTGATTTAATCGTCCTACTTTATTTTCATCCTAAATAACTATCGAAATAAGTCAAACAATGCATCCTCGTGATCATTTAAGACAACAATAAAATATAAGAGATACACCTAGGAATAAGGGAGTCTAAGTGAATAATTGGGCCACATGAGTGAGTGTTAGTTTACTAACTTATAATAACAATGATCTCGTTTTTAAGTTGGTTTTGGGGAACATGAAACTTGAGGGTGACAAACATTCATGACAATCCAATGCCATAATGTAAGTCTTCGATCTCTTTACTTGTTTTCTTCTTTCAAATCATTTGTTATCTTTTATATCTTTAAGTTTCCTTATTATCTTTTGTTAATAAAGGCCAAGGTAGGTTAATTATGATAGAAAATGTAAATCTTGCTTTGTAATTAATGCATTGCATGAGGGCATTGCAATGGTCAAGTGTAGGGGATTTAATAAGTGTGAAAACACTTATCCTTTTACCACTTAATTATAATAACAACCAAGCCAAAACGTGTATTTTATGTCGTAAATGTCGGAATTATGCGTGGTTTGTGTTTTTGTTGTGATTTAGGATGAAAATGTGAAAAGGGAAGAAAACATGGGCTTTCACGGGCTTTTATCGAAGAAAAAGACAAAAGACGAAGTCAAAAGATCAAGAGTGCAAAAAGAACGGAAGTCCAAGGCCTATTCTAAAGATTTATCGAAGAAAAAGTCTAAAGACAGAAGTTTAATAAAGTCGAAGAACTCAAGTCTAATAAATGAAGAAAATTATAAGACGAGTTCAATTTATATCGGCAAATCCCAAGATTACGTCGGGAAAGTCGAAGAATTTAAAAGACGAAAAGATGAGAAAAAAAAAGGAAGCATCAAAACATGTTAATCCTCCTATAAATACCCTCCTAATGACACATTAGGAGGTGTTAGCTAAATTGACAACTTGGTCTTTCCATTTTATTTTTCATGCACTTTCATATTGTCATTTAATTTCTTGCCTTTAATTTCAAGTAAGTTTTAATTTTGTTGTTGAATCTTTAATTTTAATCAAGTTTTTAATTAATCTCTCATTCTACCTTTCTTGTTTTGCTTAATATTTATGCTTATTTTCTTATTGTCATGCTTATTTGATTGTTTGTTATGATTTTATGTTTTTTTATTGTGTTAGCTTATTGATCTTATAGCTTATTGTGTGTTTGTTTTATTTTTAGTTAAGTGTTTTTAATAGTTTATTTTTATAAAAAGTTGATTTTAAATATTTTGATTATTTAGTGTTTTTAAAAGTTTTTAAATTTTGGCTTATTTGCTTTTTCTTAAATTTGATTTGGTTAAAGTTTTGGTTAAGTGTGTTAGGACCATTGGAATAGTTATTTGTAATAGGTAGACTAGGAGGTATGTAGTTCCTCCTGGTCATAGTAGTAGTGGGAGCAAGTCGTGCTCCTGGTCTTAGTTAAAGTCAAACTTTATTATTTAGTTATTATTCTGTTAGGATATGCATGAGATATGTTAGGAAAGGATATGCATATCAGTTTTACACATTTTGTTTAATGATGTATTAGGGTTTCCTTGTAGTATAAAAGGAACCTTAGGCAGAAGGTTTAGACACACCTTCATCAAACGTAATTCTAGTTATCATTAATATTAGAAATCCTTAGAAAAGGATCAAGTCATTACAGTTATTCTGTTCTTCTTTATAGTATTTGTATTCCGCACTTATATTGTGTATAGAGTCTCTCTGTGAATAGACTTGTGATTGTAGAAGTCGTTCACCGTTCCTGACAGGCTGCAAGATCCACATCTAGTGGACCCAACAAGTGGTATCAGAGACTGGGAGAGTCTCTGTACAAGAAGAATAAACTTTTCTCATTACTAACAATTTTTTTAATCATGTCTGCCTCAAGTTCTACTCAAACAGGAGAAGATAGTACTCCTAAAACTCTGCAACCTCAGCAAATCGTTGCTACAGTTTCCAACACCAATGGTAAGTTTCCTCTTCTGAAAAAGGACGAATATGATAGCTGGGCAATGAAGATGGAATGGTGGATCACCAACACTGATCAAGACCTTTGGAAGATCATTCTGAATGGGAACAACAGGAAGTTGACAAGAAGAGACAAGAATGGTAATATTACTCTTCTTGACCCTAAAACTCATGAAGAAATCACAGCCATTCAGAAGGAGGTCAAAGCAAAAACTATTTTGCTTCAACCTCTTCCCGATGATCATATGGGTGACTTCTACCATTTGGATGATGCTAGAGAGATCTGGAATGGCATAAAAGCAAGGTTTGGTGGGAATGAGGAGTCAAAGAAAATGCGAAGATCCATGCTGAGAGATGAATTCACAGAATACAAGATCTCATAAACTGAAGGTATCTATCAAGGGTATGACAGGTTCCAAAAGATATTGAGCCAGTTGAATCAACTTCGGTCGAAACCTGACGATGGTGATATCAATGCAAGATTTCTTAGACCTTTACCCTACTCATGGAATCAGGTGGTAATCTCTCTCAAAGCAAGGTGGGCTTGACTATCTTAATTTTGATGATTTATTTCATAAGCTCAAAACTTTTGAGCCTCATGTGAGGGGATATTCATGTGATTCTTTTCCCACTCCTGCTAATTCTGCCTTTGTGAGTTCTATGGGATCCAATCCGATGTCTTATGCTAGTAGCCCAAGCAATACTATGTCTTCTCAACATACTTTTCAGCATACTTCTGCTCCTGAACCAACAACCAAGTCTGGTAGCATGGTAGAAGTTGTTCTTCATTCTTTTGTTCCTGACGTTGATGCTCAACAGCAACTTGCTTTTGATGACTTCAAACAGGTTGATAAACTTGACCTGGATGAAATGGATCTCAAATGGCAGATGGACATGCTCACTCTTAGGGTTCACAAGTTTGAAAAGAAAGCAGGTCGAAAGTTTAATTACAACCCAAGAGAGCCAGCAAGGTTTGACAGAAGCAAGGTTCGATGTTATAACTGCCAGCAGCAAGGTCACTTTGAAAGGGAATGCCCTAACAAGAATGACCAGGAGAAGATCAGATATTCAGCTTTTAAGGTTCAGGAGGTAAAGGATGACAAGAAGGCATTGGTGTCTGTTGACTCTATGGTCAACTGGAATGATCATAAGACTACTACACTGAAATCAGCTGAGCCCTCTATTGACGTGTTTGCAATGATTGCTGGGAATCTATCTGATGCAGAGGAAGCAGACGAGTTTGCTCTTATAGGCATCTCACCTCAGGTACAACAATGTCCTCTTGGTTGTCATGATAAATATTCAGAATTGTTGCCCCAATATAATGACTTAAATGATCAGAATGATAAGTATTTTTTAGAGGTTCAAGCCTATAAGACTTCTTTAAACACATTGGAACAACAAAAGAGGTGGCTTCAAGATACTCAACGTAAGTATGAGGATAAAATTAGGATACTGAACATTGATTTAGAAAACACAACAAATATGCTTAAATACACAGAAAAGATAAAAGATGACAGTATCAAAGAAAAACATGAGATGAAAGAAAGATTAGATGCTACACTTTTGAGATTTGAAAAATGGCAAAAGGCACCTAAAAATCTTTCAAAATTAATCAATAGTAGCATGTCTGGTAGGACTAAAAGAGGGTTAGGATTTAATAAATATATTGATTTAGAAGATGTGTTTGATTTATCTTTTTCGAGTGTCTTTGATCCCGACAAAGAGGAAGAGGGAGAACCTAGTTATAATAGGTTTAAACCAGCAGCAGAAATGCACGCTGTCCCTCCACCTCTTACTAGAACTTTCATGCCCACTTCTAGGCATAATGACTTGGATGGATCACAGATGCATGAGTCCCCAAAAAGTTCTACTAATTCTAATGACTTTGTCGCATGTACTTTCAGTGACAAAGCCAGTGACTCTGCATCAAGTGGTTCAAGTGAAGAGTCGAGACCTACAAGTTCCAAGTCGAATGATCATGCTGCTACTGGTGCTAGGAAGTGTGAAGAGAGAGTTGCTTTTAATTCTGAAGTGACTAGTCCTGGTTTATTGAGTCCTAGGAAGATTGGTTCTCCTAGAATTGTGTGTAATAAAGTTAGCAGTATGAAACAATGTCATTCTAATAAAAGGTCGTTTAAAACATGTTTTGTTTGTGGGAGTGCATTTCATTTGATTAAAGATTGTGATTTTTATGACAAACATTCTTCTGTTCATCAAGCATTTCCTGCTCGTGGTCCACCAGGAGTTGTTCCATATTCTTCTAGAAGACTAAACCCGAGTGCTCAATCGTTTTCTTCTCCTAGAAGGACCTCTCCATTAGCTTCTGATCATTGGAGAAACATTGGATTAACATCTAATAGACCAACCAGTAACTATTTTCAGAATTTTAATCCAAATTATGCAAATAATTTTGACCACATGTATTTTGGATTGGGATATTTGGGAACTGCTGTTAAGCCCTCAGCAGGTTATTCTTGGTCAAACAATAACACCAATATGATGAATAGGCAACCAAAGAACAAAGGTGGATCTCATCAATCTTCTTGGCTATCCTCTAAAGATCCACAAGGCAGGCTCAAACCTGAAAAGGTTTGGGTCCCCTTAAGACATTAACTTTTGCATCTTTATTATCTTGTTGTTGTAGGTTACTCCATACCAAGATCCTACTCTAGGAATTGTTGATAGTGGATGCTCTAGGAGCATGACAGGAAATAAAAGTCTTCTATCTAACTTTGTCCCATTTCAAGGCGGAAAGGTCTATTTTGGAGGAGGTGAAGGCAGGATCACTGGCAAAGGAACGATTCAGACGCCCAATCTTAATTTTGAACAGGTCTACTATGTGGAAGCACTTCAACACTTCAACTTGATATCTGTCTCTCAGATTTGTGACAAGAAGCAGTTTGTCCTCTTTACGGATACTGATGCACTTGTGTTATCCAAAGACTTTAAAAACTTCCGGATGACTCACAAGTTCTACTCAGAATCCCTAGAAGACACAATCTCTATAGTATCAAGTTGAATGAAGTCAACCCTACTGGTCAACTAGCATGTTTGGTTGCTAAAGCCTCAGAAGATGAAGCCACTCAATGGCACAGAAGGATGGGACATGTGAGCTTCAAGACCATTCACAAACTAGCAAATATGAACCTGGTCTCTGGATTACCTCCCAAGTCATTCGGAAATGATATAAATTGTCTTGCATGCAGCAAAGGCAAACAACATAAAGCATCCTTCAAGGCCATTACTGCTCTCAGCCTTATAACTGAACCATTGCAGCTACTACACATGGATTTATTTGGTCCTACCTCTATTAGGAGCATTGACCACAAACAATTATGTCTGGTGGTAACTGATGGATATAGCAGGTTTACGTGGGTTTTCTTCATGGCTGCCAAGAGTGAGACCTACTCAATTCTCAAAGATTTTATTACACTTATAGAGAATCAGTTGTCCAAAAAGGTTAAAGGTATTCGATGTGATAATGGAACCGAATTCAAAAATGCAGACCTCATAGCACTTTGTAATTCTAAAGGCATTAAAAGAGATTATAGTGCAGCAAGAACTCCTCAACAGAATGGTGTGGCAGAAAGAAAGAACAGGACTCTAATAGAAGCTGCAAGAACAATGCTTGCCGATTCCAAGCTTCCAACCATGTTCTGAACAGAAGCTGTTAATACTTCAAGTTATGTTTTGAATAGAGTTTCTATTACAAATCCTCACAAGAAGACTCCTTATGAGCTCCTAACAGCCAAAGTTCCAAATATTGCACATTTGAAGCCATTTGGGTGTCCTGTCACCATTCTAAATACTAGTGACTATTTGGGGAAATTTGATGGCAAGGCAGATGAAGGATACATTGTGGGATATTCAGCTCACTCTCGGGCTTATCGTGTCTACAATCTCTAAGCCAAGCGAGTAATTGAAACTATAAATCTCAGGTATTTTGAGGAGAAGTCAAACATCCAAGGCAAGGGTCCTGAATCGTATTTTGATCTTGATTATCTTAGTGATTCATTAGGATATTTTCGTTTCAAAACTAACCATGATGCAGGTCCACAAGTGTTTGCAACTCCTAGTACAGGTGCTCACTCTAGTCTTTCTGACTCAGATGACGAGGATGATATTTTTGTTGTTCCATCCTATTCCACCACAGTCTCTCCTACTCCTCCTAGTGATGCAACTCCATTGGATGTATTGGATTCACAAGTAGCTCTTGACACATTACTCAAACGACAACAAGAAGCTACTACAGCAGCTGCTCAAGGTGGCTTTGAGTTTCCCTTGAATACACCTGCTGATAAAGCTGCTCCTAGTACTCCAACTGTTACTCCTAGTGCTAGTTTAACACCTATTGGTAGTCCGGCTAGTGATTCTACTTCCCATACTAGATTCTCAAGTCCTTCTGACCTGGGGAACCATCAAAAGAAGTCTTCTACCAAGCTGGATGATATTCATAAACAACCAATAGATGGCATTTTCAACGCTGCTTCATATGATGATGACTTTGTTGGGGATCTTAATAACTTGGCACCAGAAGTGGAAGTAGCTTCCAATCCAGTGTTGCAGTCACACAAAGATCATCCTACTACTCAAATCATTGGAGATCCTAGTTCTACTGTCAAGACTCGCAGAATGCATAAGAAGGCCTCGTCTGATCATCATGCTCTTGTGAGCTATATTGAAGATCAAAAGCGTAATAATCATACGGACTTTCAACACTGTTTGTTTGCTTGTTTTCTTTCACAGGTGGAACCTAGATCAGTCTCTCATGCTCTTGAGGATCAAAGTTGGGTGGAGGCTATGCAGGAGGAAATGCAGCAATTCTTGTTTCAGAATGTTTGGATCCTAGTTGACTTGCCGGATGGAAAGACAGCCATTGGTACCAAATGGATTCTCAAAAACAAGAAAGATGCACGGGGTATTGTGGTGAGAAATAAGGCGTGGTTGGTTGCACATGGTCATACACAACTTGAAGGCATTGACTACACTAAAGTTTTTGCTCCTGTTGCTAGGATTGAGGCCATTCGTCTGTTGTTGGCCTTGCTTCCTATATAGGATTTACAATTTTTCAGATGGATCTCAAGAGTGCATTTCTCTATGGAAAGATTGATGAGGAAGTTTATGTCACTCAACCTAAGGGCTTTGTCGATCCACTTCATCCCAAGAAAGTTTACAAGGTGGTCAAAGCTCTTTATGGACTTCATCAGGCTCCTAGAGCTTGGTATGAGCGTCTCTCAACTTTCTTGTTGAAACATGGCTATAGAAGAGGTACCATTGACAAAACATTATTCCTTAAAAGGAATACCAAGGACATTATCCTTGTTCAGGTGTATGTGGATGATATTATTTTTGGTTCTACTAAAAAGGAATGGTGTGATGAGTTTGAACAACTGATGAAGGGCGAATTTCAGATGAGTGCTATGGGAGAACTTACATTTTTCCTTGGTCTTCAAGTCAAGCAACAGTCGGATGGAATCTTTATAAGTCAAGATAAGTATGTTCATGAGATCCTTCAGAAGTTTGATATGGATCCTCTTAGACCAGCAGCAACACCTTATGAAGTTGCTAAAGTCAAACTCAAGAATGAGCCAGATCCTCCGGTAAATGTTCACATGTACAGTTCTATTATTGGCTCACTCATGTATTTGACTGCATCACGTCCGGATATCATGTTTGTAGTAAGTGTTTGTTCTAGACATCAGGTGGCTCCAACGGTTTCTAACTTGAATGCAGTTAAGAAGATTTTCAAGTACATCAAGGCTCAACCCAAGCTCGGCTTGTGGTATCCTAGAGAATCACCTTTTGTTCTTGAAGCATATAGTGATTGTGACTATGCAGGTGCTAATAATGAAAAATAATCTACTACTGGTGGTTGCCAGTTTTTGGGTTGAAGACTTATTTGATGGCAATGCAAGAAACAGACGATCGTAGCTACTTCTTCAACAGAAGCTGAATACGTTGCTGCTGCTAGCTGTTGTGGACAAGTTTTGTGGATCCAAAATCAGATGCTGGATTATGGGTTCAATTTTATGAACACCAAAATTTTCATTGACAACCAAAGCACTATCTGCATTTTGAAGAATCCTGTTTTTCATCAACGAACAAAACATATTGAAATTCGGCACCATTTTATTCGGGATGCCAATGAGAAGAAGTTGATACAGGTTCTTAAGGTTCATACGGATGATAATGTTGCTGATCTGTTGACTAAAGCCTTTGATGGTCCTCGGTTCAACCACTTGGTGGTTCACATTGGGATGGTCAATCCATGAGACCTAGGATTGAGGGGAGGCTAAGCCTAAGGGGAGGCTAAGCCTAAGGGGAGGCTTAGTGTACATATTTACTTGCACAGACTAACATATTGGTAGATTTTAACAACAGTGTGAATGGGTTCTTATGGTGTGTGTTACTCCCAGTGGAGGATTTTGATCACTTCTGATGGTTGTCTTCATTGATGATTGGCTTCTAGTCCTTAATGGTTAGCTTCTAGTCGTTCATTGTTGGCTTCTAGTGGATAAAAATCCTTCTTTGTCAAAGTGATGGTTGGCTTCTAGTCTTGGTTTAGGTCACTGTTCACATTGTTGACTTCTGTTGACCACATTATGCTTCTAGTGTTGACCGTTATGCGTTTTGACTTTTAGTCAACGCATGCAAATTATGGTATATATCTTCTTATTTAACTTTGGTAAATTGGGATTTGCAAATAATGTTATAAGGGGCAAGTGGTTACTTTGCATTAACTGCCTAATTTGAAAGGGCAACCCACATTATTAGGGGTCAATGAACACTTACTAGACCATTATTTATGGTCAATTAACCCCCTTGACTCATTCATCACAATCCTAACACACACACACGCTCCTACTCTATCAAACCCTAACAAATTATCTTCCATTCCTTTTGATCAACTTCAATGGCTGCTTTGGTCTACCAACCCGCTCACAATAAGGTCGCTTATCTAGGAGATGGTCCTAAACGTGATGACTTCACAGATATTCTGGAGTTTATTGAGGCTTCTAACCTCAGGTATGCTTTTACTGTGTGCCCTATTGTTTATGATAGTGTGATTCGTCAGTTTTGGGATTCTACTACACTTGTGGCTGTGGTTGGTCATCCACGTGAACTCCATGCTACCATTGATGGACGTTCTTATGTGGTTACTGAAGCTTCTATTAGGAGTTCCCTTCATCTTCAAGATGAAGGTGGTGTTGTTTCCATCCCCAATGCTGAGGTTTTGGAGGGGATGGCTGCTATTGGGTATAATCATGGGGGGAAGTTTAACTTCCAAAAGAATAGGTTTCCCCCCAGTGGAGGCTTCTAGTGCATTTTTTGATTCATTGTTTAAGCCCCAAGTCTGGGAGTTGGGATGATTTTCCTACTCCTTTGGCTACTGGTCTAATCTGCATAGCACATGGTAGGGTGTTTAATTTCTCTCGCTATTGGTTTGATGGGATGGTTAGCAATCTGTCTAGTACCGGTTCTAGGAAGAAATTTTTAATGTATCCTAGGTTTTTACAGCAGATACTTGTGTGTTTACCTCGTGATAGGGAGGAGTATGAGACTCTTAAGCTTACTGCTAAAGTGTACTATAATATGGCTCATGGGTTTAGAGGGGAGTGGAGGCCCCTTACTGATGCAATGTTGGGCCTTGCTCAAGGTCCTCCTGATGTTGTTCCTCCGGTTGACCAAGCAGAGGAGGAACCTCAATTAGGTGATGACCCAATGGAGGAGGAGCATCCTGCTGGTGGTGCACCTAATGTGGTTGTGGAAGAGCCAGTTGAGGAGGTGGTGGTTGAAAGGCCATCCACTTCCAAGGCTGCTCCCTCTTCGATGCCACATTCGTCTCCATTTTTGGATATACCCCCTCCTAGTCCTGTCCCTCTTTCTTCTGATACGCCTTCTAGTTCTCGTGCTCATATAGCTGACCCCTTTATTGCTTATGGTTCCAATGAAGCCTTCCCAGACGCAAGTCCTCTTGGTGGGAAAGTAGAGGAGCCTACTACACTGACTTCTTTGCTTGATATCATGCACAGGTACCATGAAAGGATTATTTCCTTGGAATCGGATTTAAATCAACATCGTAAGCTTACCCGGGAATTTGTTCTTCCCTTGGCTGCCCGGATTAATGCTTTGGAGAAGCAGCAGAGGCGAAGAACAAAGCATGTGGTTCAGTCTGATTCGGATGAGGATGTTCAAGATCTTGTGGAGGATGGCTTGGATTTGTTGGCCAAGGCTGCGTTTGCTGATAAGTCATATGATGATATGCCGATTCCTCCTACTTCCTCAAGCATTCCTTCTCCTGCTGCTATCCCTACACCAAAGGAAGATGTTGCTGGTACTACTGTTGCTTCCACTGCTGGACCATCTCATGATCCAAAAGGGAAAGCCCCTATGACTGCTGCTCCCTCACCCCCTCGCAAGCGTACTCGCAGAGAACTTGAGGAGGATCGGTTGGGTGAGGAGGCTGCCCAAAGATTGCAAGCAGATATTGACCAAGCTGCTCGGGTTGAGGAGGAAGCTCTTGCTTCTACACCTGATGCTCCTCTTGGTTCTGCTGCTATTCCATCGGTTGTTGGTGTTTCTACTGTTGGTACCACCCCTACACCTTCGTTTGCTCCTCCTGTTTCATCCTCAGGTCCCACCACCACCACCTATGCTACCACTACCACCACCACTGCTACTCTTGCTATGGCACCACCATCACCACCCGTGACTGGTCCTCAACCTATTCCTTCTTCTGGTGCAGCTACTGTTGATCCTTTGGTCGGGCAAGGTATTGATTCTACTTCTGCTGATCCTACATCTGCTGCAAAGGTAAAGGTTGAACCCTTGTCTGGTGCTTCCACTCCTCGTCTTTCCATCCGCAAGCAGTTGGCTAGACGTGCTAGATGTGGCAAGTCTGTTCCCTATGAGAAGCGTGCTCTCGAAAATCTTATTGATGCAACTTCCGATAGTGACTCAGAATTGCCAATGGGTAATGGATCTCTTACTGGTTGGATGGTTAAGCCTTCCACGACTCTACCTGGTACTGTCTCTCATAGGATTACCATTAGCGATGATTATGTTCGGTATGCTTCGGGTCTGCAAGGTATTTTGTCTTGGGCGGATCGTAAAGATCTTATGGCATTGTATGGGTTTGTGGATGCTGGTATGCTTGTTCATCCTAGTGAAGTGCCCTCCTGGCCTGGTCTGAAAATGTGGCCTGATTTGAAGATGATGCTTGATTCCCCTCCACATGCTCCCCTTTCTGGTGTCTGGAAGGACCAGCCAACATGGGTTATCACGAGATGGAAGTTATATGCTGGCTGTGGTGTGCATGTCTTGGATTTGGAGTCTGGTGCTATGGTGTTCATGCTCACGGATTTGGACTATCCGTTGACTATTGCTTCGATGGAGGCCATGCTTGCTTGTCACTTGCAGATTTCTAATGCCCCTTCCGGGAATGAGTCTTCTATGGCAACTACACTGGTGGAAGGGATCCAAGCTCGATTCCAAACTAATAAGGTGGCTGCGTCTGGTAGGTGATGTGGTTGGTTTGTAAGTTTTTATGTTTTGTGTTTTATGTTCATCTGTTAATACTGTAATTCTTTTCACCAATATGTAAAGTGATTGGTGACTTTCATTCATTATAGTTGAAAAAAATAAAAAACAAAAAAAAACAAAAAAAAATACTTTTTATATAATATTGGCTTATACTTTAAACAAATCATGGATTTTACACTTGTGAATAATATACACTCTGCTTATACTGTTTCCAAACTTTGGGTTCCTGTTGCTGATTCACACTTGTGTTGGTTGGATGTTTCATCTGGTGTTGGACTTGGTCCACACAACAAATGGTCCTCAACTCACCATGTCTCACCGACAAGAAAGAGTTGATTCACCTTGAGGGTACGGCTCCTGGTGTGATTCTCAAATCCGTTGATGGTTGCCAGGTTACCCAAAACTGGATGGTTTTCACTTGCCATGGTCCTAGACTGAAAAGTGGCTAATCCAAGGGGTTACGGCTCTTGGTAAAGATTTTATCAAATCCGTTGATAGCTGTAATAGCTTGCTTAAAGCTATAGGGTTTTCAACTCACCGATGCTTCATTGCTAAGAGTTGGCGAGTCCAGAAGGGTACGGCTTCTGGTAAAGACATATCAAATCCGTTGACGGCTGTGATGGTTTGCCTAAAATCATTAGGGTACCCCCACTCACCATTGATTCACGTTCTAAGAGTTGGGCTGGGTTCTGGTCTCCCAGGGTGATGCTTATTCCACCAGAAAGACTGGCTAGCCCAAGAGCGAGCAGCTACTTGGTAAAGGCTCATCAAATCTGCTCATGTTGCTGTAAAGATTCAACACGATGCTGATTTGTTTCAAGCTTTGGAGAAGCTTCTGGTGTTCCTTGTTGCAGCGGTTCTTATGTTTCTTATCTTGCTGATGCTGCTGTTTCTTTTGTTGTTCCAATCCTCGAGCTTTATTGCACGTTTTACCGGGAAACTTGAACTCAACAGGTCAAATTCAAGTTTAGGGGAGGATTGTTAGGACCATTGGAATAGTTATTTTTAATAGGTAGACTAGGAGGTATGTAGTTCCTCCTGGTCATAGTAGTAGTAGGAGCAAGTCGTGCTCCTGGTCTTAGTTAAAGTCAAACTTTATTATTTACTTATTATTCTGTTAGGATATGCATGAGATATGTTAGGAAAGGATATGCATATCAGTTTTAAACATTATGTTTAATGATGTATTAGGGTTTCCTTGTAGTATAAAAGGAACCTTAGGCAGAAGGGTTAGACACACCTTCATCAAACGTAATTCTAGTTATCATTAATATTAGAAATCCTTAGAAATGGATCAAGTCATTATAGTTATTCTGTTCTTCTTTATAGTATTTGTATTCCGCACTTATATTGTGTATAGAGTCTCTTTGTGAATAGACTTGTGATTACAGAAGTCGTTCACTGTTCTGGCAGGCTGCAAGATCCACATCTAGTGGACCCAACAAAGTGCTTATTAGATTCTAGCTTATTTTTCACTTTGCTTAATTTGTTTCTTGTTCGGGTTATCTAAAACCCTAGCATTCCGGATAAGGAGTTCATCAAGTAATTCCGAATAGCTTTCTAAGTCGGATTCCGGATAGCATCATTTTTGCACATTCCGGATAAGTTCTTCAAAGTAGATTTCGGATAATTAAAATATCCATATTCCGGATAAGAGCCACGATTCAGATTCCGGATAGTTAGAAAAGTTCATATCCCGGATAAGACTAAAAAGTCAGAACCCGGATAAGCATTTCAACAAAACCCGGATAAGACTAAATAAACATTACCCGGATAAGAAAACTAAAACATGTATTCTGGATATACATTCAATAGATTGACATGCTAGTGTGCCTGCTTATGCTTTTCCCGCCAAAAAAAGTGGTGCTAGCTTGGGTGCTTGAGCTACTTGCTTGGTAGCTTGCTTATTAGTTAGTATTTGTTCCGTAATTGTTTAGTTTAATCTGAAAGTTGTTCCGATTTTTATTCTGAAAGTCACGTATTTTTAGTTATATTTTTCATCAAATTTTAGTATTATTAATTTTTCGTAAAGTTTAAGTTTTATCTTTTATTTAGCGCCCACTTTAGCTTTTGTCTCGTTTAGTTTTAAAGTACCCTTATAGTTTTATTTTCTCCTTTTTCATTGAGTAAATGTTATTTTCAAGTCGAAAGTTAATTTCCTCTTTTAGTTTTATTTTTATTAATTGTTTCATTTTCATATTTGTTTTTAATATCGTTTCTTTATTATTTGTCAGTCGTTTTAATTTTTAGTTCATTTCTTTTATATTTTGTCATTTCCTTTTAAAGCTTTATTTTTATCTTTAATTAGTTTTAGACAACGACACCTTATCTTTTATCAACCAAAGACGACTGAGTCACATATTTAACCGGAGATCAATTCGATTAGACACCGAGAAAAATGAACTTTTCAACATACAAAATCTTTATATTAATACGTAATAATACTTTGGGCGGCAAAACTCTCGATTAGCTTTCAATCTCAAAATACTCACAAGCAAGCGGGGAAACGAGGCGGCGCGAAGCACTTAAGAGCATTTTTCCTTAGGATATATTTTATAATACCCGCCTTATACCCACCTTATAGTTTGTATTTTTTCAAAATCGAGCTTCACGAAAGTATTTATCTATTTTTGCCTTTTTCTTTTTGTTTGAGACTCGAATACAACAATTAGGAGATCAAATCCCAATTAAGGTTGTGTTTTCACACTTTTGTAGATATTTTGTATTTGTTGTGATACTTAATACAATATAGTAATAATAATTTCACAAGAAAAACGAAAAAAACCGATAATACGTATTAGTAGAGTTCTACTAATACAAATACTATTTATGGTTAATATTAAAAAACGAAATGACAAATTAATCACGACACACCTCCCCGGCAGCGGTGCCAAAAATGATTGTGGTAAAATATGTCTCTTGTTTAGGAAAACAAAAGAGCGTATATGAGCGGTAAGTATTAAACAAATGATTTAAGAGAATCAAGTGTTAATGACCCAATTAAGTTCGTTTCACAAGGAGGTATATGTGTTTGAAAGATTAATGTTTGAAAGAAAGGGATTATAAAATAGAATGATGGATACGTGAAAATTATTGCTACGACGACTAAATTAAAAACCGTAAAAATAGCTAAAAATAAAAATAAATTCTAAAAATTCCCAAAAACCAAATTACTTAAACTAAGAGTTTAAAAATGATCAAAACTTTTTCAAACCTTTTAATTAATTAAATATTAATTTTTAAATGCTAATTAAAGCCCTAAAAATCAAAATAATTATTAAAAAGCCCAAATAAAGATTTTTCACTTTGTAAACCTCTAAAATGACTAAATAAGAATAAAAACTATTTTTATAAATTTTGAAACTAATCAAAACTATTTAAAATGATTAAAAATTATTAAAATTAAAATAATTCTAGAAATTAGAAAAATGATGATAAAATTAATCTAAGAGTTACAAAAATCCTATTTTAATGTATTAAACCTAAGAAAAATAAAAGAGCTAAAATGTGAAAATTGAAATTTAATAATAAAATAATATTAAAATAATATTAAGAATCCAAAAATTATAAAAAAATTCTAAAACCTTGCAAACTAGTTTATTTTAACCTAAATAATCAGAAAATGAAAGTGAAATTACAAAAATACCCCTAATGGGCCCCCAAATGGGCTAAAAATGAAAACAGTCCACTTAAATGGGCTTAATGGGCCCAAAATGTTCAACTAGGCCCAAATGACCTGAAAAAGCCCTATCTGACTCAAAATTTTATTCTGAACACAAAAGTCTGAATGCCCAAAAGCTGGTTTTGAGCTTATCACAGGTTATTGGTATAACAACTTATCCTTATTGGGCCAATAAGCCTGTTAAGCAATAAGCCAATGCCATAAGCTCAGATTTGACACACAACCTTCTTTTGAGCTGCCTAAGAGATCTGTGAAAAGAAATTTTGAAAAAGCAAACCCAATAAGCCAGAAATAAACAAAGTAGAATTTCACTAAAGGACAAAATAGTCGGGTTAGAGTTCTAGGACGTTTCAGAAGATCTGGTTTATTGCAAAAGTTCACAAATAGCTTAACTAAGAATAACCAACAAAGAAAACCCCAATAAGTCAAGTACAATAAGCTGTGTGAACCAATAAGCACTTTCTTAAAATAAGAAAAGTTGATTTCCTAGTGAAAAGCTCTTTTTAAGTTCTGGTTTCTTCCAGTTAAGCTTATGAGGTGAGATGATTGATGAAAAGTACAAAAATAAAGTTGTGGCACGTTTCAAAAAGCTGGAATAACTGATAAGCTCTTTTTGCCTTGGTCAACGAAAGTCAACGCGTCCAAAAAGTTACCAAACTTGCAGGATTAGGTTATAAGATGGAAATAAGCTTGTTTGAAGCTGTTTTGGAGAAAGTCTAGAGGTCTAGACCAATGGACTTAGCAAGACAGTGATCTTACTATGCTAAATTTTGGCAAGAAAAGCTCTAGAAGCCAGTTAGCTTAATAGGCTTCAAATGAGCACACAACCAGTTTAAACAAGTAAAATAGCAGCCAATGAAGAGATATAAAGCAACACAATCCAAAAATCTTATGGGTACAAGCAAATGTGGAGGTCAATTAGAGGTGGTCATTTGCTGATGCATTTGACCACTTCAGTGAACTTTGTAAGCTCCTATATTATCCAATAAGCTACCAATCAAAGAGACCAGATAATGCAGAGATTTACACCAATGAAAACTACTCCCAAACCAAAATTCAACCCTTGAATCAAAGTTTTAAACAAATGGCAGCTTCTGATGTGTTTGACCACAAACAAAATCCCTTTTGATAGATCTTTTATTACTTGTGCAAAACTTAGTTATAGATTTAGAAACCTTGCCAAATAGCTAAGACAGCTTAAAAACAACTATTACTCATCTACAAACCTTAAAAAACCAAGGAGCAAAGGCCTTAAGGTCTTGCTCAACCAAACACCCCTTAAATCCTTTTTTGACTGATTTTAACTTTATTTCCAAATTTTCTCAAGTAACCTACCTTTTTTATGATTCGTACAAGTCTACTAGGTGACTACTAATAGAAATAAACTGAAAAAATTGATCCTACAAACACCAGTACACAAAATCACATAGCAACTTTCACTTAACAGATTTTTTAAGTAAATTTGTTGAGTGGAACTTTAAAGAGAACACAAACCTATCCCCCACAACTTCCAAGAGGGGTTCAGCTATGCTCCTTGGACCTTGTTAAACAGCTAGAACAAGACCAAGGTACTTGGACAATATCACACCCTAAAGAAGGATCAAAGGTTGATCCCAAGGGCCTTTAGTGGTTGATATCCTTCCACAATGAACAAACAACCAAGCCAATGCTTCAATTCTTTCCTGAAGCCTGCTGGTAACAAGATTTGATCAATCCTTGAAGCAGGGTTGGGGTTAGTATTAGATGTAATCAAAACAATGGGACAAGCTATAACAGTGGCCTAATAAGCACTTTTTGAGTGCTTATAAAAGCTTTGTTATGTAAGACCAGTCCAAGCCCTTCAAGTATGAACAACTTGAGAGGCAAGACAACAGATCTACAACTTTATTATCCACAAACTCCAATAGTTGAAGCTATGAACAACATGTCAATATGCTACCTCAGACCACTTTTGAAAACCAAATTTCAAAAGTGTACACTATCCTAGATTTGAAACCAAACCTCACACCTTAGATATGATGAACCTAAGATGGAAAGGAGTGTTTACAAACCCTAAGATCCAAAGTTCCTTGAAGAATCAAAAACTTAGAACCTTAAACGTTTTGACAGAAACTTGAAAATATTTTTGTGAAAATTTTCAAATCCTAAAAAGGAATTACACTTGAACTTATTAAAAACCAAATTTATTAAAACTTGAAAGGAAGTACAATTTAGGATGCTAGAAAATGGAACAAAGGGCTACTCAATAACTTAGGCCTCCTTTTATAGGCAATAACTAGGGTTTACAAATGCTGAAATATGAAAATTACAAGTGCTGATCTTCCTAAAATGCCCTTGATGTCTTGATGCGTTTTGTGCCTTATAGAATCTTCCATTTGATCTTAACCATTTAAATGGTGCTTGGAGGCTCCGTTTAGCAAAAGAGTGGTTAAGATTTGGCCACTTGTCACATGTTGAGGTTACATGGTTGGTGGATGTGATGTGATTGGTTGAGTGGGGTCCAAGAATGAGTGGAAGAATGATTTGAGTGTGATGGGTGAAGCGTGTGGGTGTGGTGAACGTGTGGGGAGAGTTAATTGAGAAGTTACCTTGGGTAAGAGTAAATTTGTAACTGGGTTGGGGGACGGTGAATAGTAAAGTTTTTTATCCTAAACACGTGAACAGTGCCATGTTTAGCGCGTGTGTTTAGGATTTGAACTTTGAGATATGGCAAAAGTAACCCCCCCCCCCCCTCTTTTCTCTTCTATTGGTTTTGGATGGTTTAACTTTTACAAAAGAATTTCCTTCTTTATCAAAGTTTTAACTTTCATGCTTTGGACACCAAACTTTGTATAAAAGTTATCAAGGGTTGTTTTTGTAACTTTCTTGATTCTCTAGGGGCTGATCTTGGACATTCTTGAAACTTAAGGGTCTTGACTTGTATCTTGACATTTAGGAGGACCAATCTTGACATTTTGGATTTGTTGAAGGGCTAATCTTGTCAAATCTTCAAACTTGGAGTACCTTTTTGTAATTTTGACAAACTTAAGGGACCAAACTTGTAATTATGAGTATACAAGGGTATTAAGTGTCATTTATTCATAAATGAGGGCTCAATCTTGTACATCTACAAGTCTTCAAGGGTTTTTCTTTGATAATTCACAAACTAGGGCCCGGTTCATTGTGCGGTTTCGTTTCTCGTGTTCGTTTTTCCTTGTTTCTTGTGATCTTTTGTCTTTTTCACGATATCCATACCTAAAATACACAAGTAAACAAACACAAGCCTATATATGGTATTTTTTTGACATTTTTATGTATTTAAAGCCCGAAAAGAACGATGAGATCATGTATAAATGCCATCTCATCATGTTTAAAAAAACACATATAAATGAAGCATATTGGAAAAACTTAGTGTACCAAAACTGTGTAAAAGTATCAGACAGTAATCATAAAAAATTGTATACATGGTAAACAACGCTTTTTGATAGCTCTTTAAATTGAATTTAATAAATTGATAAATAAAAACGTTTCAAGTGCAGCTTGTAAGAAATCACAAAAATTAAAATCAATTAAATTGTAAATCTATGTGTAAGCTCAACAATTATGAAAAATAAAAATTGTAATTAAAAGAGGGTTAATCTCACATTATATAAACATAAAACAAATGATAAAATGAAAGAAAACAATTGAACATACCTGAATAATGCATTTTATATGGATCCCCTCTCTTGTGTAGCACCGTTTGTCTTTCAGAAACAAAAAATTAAGATCATACCTTTTTGTCCATTTATTTGTTTTATGAATCAACGGATGTATGACTTAGGGATCATGATCTATTGATTGTAGTTAATTGTTAATTAATTTAGTTGAGATCGTTTTTTGATTCATTGGGTGGTTGGTATTTGGTTTTGAATTTGATTTGTATCGTTTTTTTAAGGAAAAGGGGCGATCGATGATTTTAATATGAAGGATGATTTTTCATGAAACGATTTGGGGTTCATATATTTGTTCATAGGAAAAGAGGGTTATTTTTTAGTAAAAATTTTACTTGAAGGAACATTGACTGTGCTAGGTGGGACATTAATGAAGTAGTTATGGAAATATTTAGTGATTAACACGTGGCATTTTAATAAAATTTTGAAGTTAAGGAAATGTTTTACCATCCTTCCTATATAAAGGTTTCTGATTCTGATATATATATATATATATATATATATATATATATATATATATATATATATATATATATATATATATATATATATATATATATATATATATATATATATATATATATATATATATATATATATATATATATATATATATATATATATATATATATATATATATATATATATATATATATATATATATATATATATATATATATATATATATATATATATATATATATATATATATATATATAGAGTTAGGTTAATGTGGTGTAGTACCTTAAAATTGTTAAAATAAAAAGTAGTGTAAATTATTAAATTAACTAATTAACATTTATTGAGATTAATTAAAGGATAGTATTTATGAGTTGCAGTTTTGTTAATAATTGAAAACTGAATGATAAAATGGAAGTTCCAACTTGCCACCTCTACATCTCTTGCAAATTCTTTTGACTTTTTTGATACATTTACGCCTTATTTAGTGATACATACAAAAAAAATCCCGATGACATCAATGTTAATTAAAAGATTCAGTTGATACACGATCTAAAAAAAATCACATTAATATAGATAGAAAAAATATTTTATCATTACTCAAACGATAAATCTACTCTTACATACATATACTTCGTGTTTTGTACTAATATAAATTTCCCCTTATAAGTCATGTACACCGTATAATCAACTGGTACACACAAATCTACTAATACACATTATATTGCCCCATGACTCCGCGATTGTAACTGTTCGTCTTGATACATAAAAAATGTACATACACCTTATAGTCAACTCGTACACCTTGCCCCGCGAGTCTGCGATTGTAGCTCGTACATAAGAATCTACTCGTAGACACAAATAATCCATTTCTTTTTATAATTTGTGTACACCAACTCGTGTAGTGTAGTAACTATAACACGTACACCTTGCATGTTTATAATAGAAACCATAGGAATAAGAAAGCTAGGAATTGAGTATAAAAATTCAGTAAACACCAGCTGCAGAACTTGTTGACACACAAAACATTTAAACACTAAGAAAGATGATTCGTCACAGCTTTGGTTTCAAATTTTTTGGCGAAAATCATAATTTATTGTGTTGAGTCTTGCGGCGTTAACACACGACTTGTAAACCACTGAGTCATACACCAAGAACTCGTACACCATGGTGAAATCGAGCCTCGGCACACACGACTCATACACCACCGAGTCGTACAATACCGACCCGTATACCTCGAACTCGTACACAATCATCATCAATTTGTGACGTCATCTTCACTAGACTCAATCGTGATACATAAATGAAATTTATATGCTCAAACTTATTTTTAAACCAACTTTACATGTAAGAAATGAACTGATACATACGGAGAAAAAAATTGAAATCCTTCATAATTTATTAAACCCATATGATAAGAAATCTAGATCCTCATAATATTTTTAAACATAATGATACATCTTTGAATACCCATAGCAAGCAATGCTCGATACGTACAACGAACACAAGCGAGCAACGGTTAAACGACGACAAAGAACCGCAACACCTTGACCTGTTTATCGTCTTAAAAAAAGCAAGCAACGGTTAAACGACGACCTAGATAACGGTTTCGTACACCTTTAGCGGCGGTTTAGAACAAATTAAGAACGTCATATATGGTGAATAAGGAAAATGATGTAAATCATTTGGCCAAAGAACTATACGCACTTCGATGTAATTAGTGTTGATGCGTGGGATGGGGTATATGATAAAATATGGAGATTAGTAGTAGAAAGTTTTTTTAGGAGCAGATCTAGATATTTAAAAGGTAAATGTTGGTTTTTGAGATGGTATAAAAAAGTGACGGCAACATGTTAGGTAATGAGTTATGAAGAAAAACTAAGGATGGTTTGTTTGTAACAGACATTATAAGATTACCCGAAATATCAGAGTAATTAATTTATTGTTGGATTTTCTAATGTCATCTTAATCAAAATAGTAGATCTAAAGGTGCAAAAAACTTTTTATTTTAACAATTATAAGTAACTACACTATTTTAACTAAAATCTATATATATATATATATATATATATATTATATAGGTATAATTATGATTTGAAACCACAGTTTCAATAGGTTTTCTTTATAAATATTAAAATGTGTAAACTTATTATCCATAGCTGGGTTCGATCCCGGGTTGGGGATATAATAACAACATACACAACCACTAGACTAAGCTAGAAGTTGTGTTTGGTATTTAAAAACCAAATATATAAGTTTAATATCATTCCCTGATATGAATTAAAAACATATCTTTCCCTTGAATATAGCTTTGACAAATATTATCTTTTCTTCTAATATAACTTTTACATAATCATAATATCAATAATATACGTAACTATTGTTTCTTTTCTACAGGTTCTTTTTTCCAACCCTGGATCCTAACATACGACTTTAAACGAGATCACATGTATGTTATTCATTGTATCATTCATGATCATATTCATAATTGTATTTATGTTGTGTTTTTTAGAGAGCTGGGAACCGTCGCGCCGTGGGGTGCCAAACCCACGGCGCCGATGGCGTGATGACTCCCCGGTGGCACAAAAGCCACGGCGCGTGGCCCCGGCGCCGACGCACTCACGGGGCGCGGTTGTATTATTTTAAAAAAAAAAAAAAAAAAATTTTATTTTTTTAAACATAACGGCTAGTTTTCGAAAAAAAACTTTTTTTTTTGTTTTAAATGCCATAACGGCTAGTTTTTTAAAATAAAAAAAAAAAAAAAAAAATTTTTTTTTTAAATTAATTGCCTCAAACGGCTAGTTTTTTTAAAAAAAAAAAAAAAATTTTTTTTCAAATTAATCCCTATATATACTACATTTCCTATATCATTTTTTACACACACACACAAATCATTCTCTCCTTTATCATTCTCTCATTCACAAACACAAACACAAACACAATCACAATGGCCGGCGAAAATTGGTTCGGATTCACCCACCTCCTTCAATCCAACATGGGTGGCGGTGACGGAACTACGTCCAACCCACAATTCCCCGGATTTCCTACCCACGGTCCGATGACTCCCGAAGATCAAGCTTTTATACAAAAGCAACAAGACGATTATTTAGCCTATACCCAAAAACGCCAATCACTCCAATCTCCACCACCCGAAACCGAACCAACAAAAAAAACCCGAAAGAAAAACGTCGCCAAAAAATCAAAAGAACCCGTTCCGAATGAAGGTCTTGGTCGGTGGACCAAGGACGAAGAAGCCGTGCTTGCCGAGTGTTACATCGCGACATCCGAAGATCCGAAAGTTGGGCGTCACCAAAAAAGAGACACTCTTTGGATTCGGATTACCCGGGTGTTTAACGAAAGAAATCATCAAGAACGTACCAAAGACATGCTCACGGGTAAGTGGAATCCGATGCATCATAATATTATGAAGTGGCACGCCATCTACAAGAAATGTCATCGGAACAAAAAAAGTGGCGAAAGCGAGGTTGATGTGATTGAACGGGCTCGGGTCATTTACGCGGACGAGAATAGAAATGCCTCGTTTAATCACGAAAAGGCATGGAATGTTTTGAGGAAGTCCCCGAAATGGGACGCACCCGAAGTTGCCCCGGTTGATTTGCACGAGATCGAGGAAGGCGGTTCGTTTTCGATGCCGATGAACACGGACGAACTATTCCAACGAGATCAACGACCCCGCCCCGCGGGTAAAGAACGGCCCGGGAAAAAAAGCCGTTCGGAAACATCGGCGAGTACCGGAGGAAGTAACTCGTCTCGATTTGAAGACCCGGTTACCTATGACCTTCGTCTCCGTCGTGAAGCCTCACAAAAAGCGTATGCGGCTTCGACACGCAAAGACGACACGATTGCCGAAATGGAGGAGTTGAAATTTCTCAACTATGACACCTCCAATATGGATCCCGAAACGGTCGCGTTTATAAACTTTAAAAAAGAAGAAATCAAGGCTCGTCTACGCGCAAAAATGCCGAATACCAATCAATACCGCGACGTTGAAGATTCCGAAGACTCCTCCAACTAGTAGTTTTTTTTCGTAATTTTTTTCGTAATTTTTTCGTTTTTTTTTTATTTTTTTTTTATTCGAAGTTGTATTTTTCTATTTTTTTTAGGATTGTAATATTTATTTTTATTTATGAAATGAATTAATTTAGTTTGAAAATGTGAAAAAAAAAAAAAAATGGGACCCACAAAGGGGAGTCACTTGGAGTGATGACTCCCCTGTTTTTTCTGAGTGAGTGAGTGAGTGGGTTTCGCTGACGTGGCACCCCAAAAACCCCTCACTTGGGGTGATGACTCCTAGCCCTCTTAGTCTTTATTGGTTGTTTTTTGTGCAGATTTGTTTTTTTTCAGCTTGATCATCTTCTTTAATTTGTGAAGGTATATTAAAACCCTAACTTTGATGCAACTTAACCATATAACCCATAACCAAGTTTTTTTATTTCTTTTTAGGATTGTTGTGCCACTGGTTACAAGAAGTATAGTGGAAGTAGTCATACCAGAGTATGCAGTCCCAAAGCTCATTACAAAGTCGAGAAATAAGCTTGCTCAGATTAGTGAAGTAAGCCTATCTCCCCCTAACTTCAAAGCTATCCTCTAATCATAATTAATATTAATAAGATCTTCTGACTTTTATTTTTATAATTAATTTCAAATAAGCTTTCGGGGGTGAATGTTAAACCGCTTGATTCGAGTTCAGAAGTAACAGAGCATGTTATCCAAATATCTGGTACCCCAGAGCAAGCTAATAGAGCCCAGAGCTTGCTTCAAGGATTTATATTGAGCAGTATGTTCCGCTCTTGCCGTATTTTTGTGCTTATATTTCTCTGCGTGTGTGTGTTTTCTGTTGAGAAGCGAACACATCCAAATCCACCATGCAATTGTGCAATATTTTGCATAGATGGTTAAACAGGTATACTTTTGTAACTGTTGCTTCTAGAACTCAACTCAAATGCCAAATTCTTGATTGCGGCCCTGTTGCTTCTAGAACTTTCGATAACACCACTGTTGTTGGTGTTGTTGAATACAACAGTCATATCAAAGCATTCACCAATGGTTCCATCAAAGGATTATCGCTACCTCCACTTCTAGCCATCAATGTGATATCAACTTCAATTTGGCTACCGACCCTGCTTAAACAAGCTAACAAGCATTACAGCCAAATACCAACATCTAAAAACACACAGTTTGAGTTCTTGCTATTAAACAGATTTTCAAGACCAGAATAGGTGCATGTTGTCAGCAGGGGTTAATTTTGTTACTACTGTGACATTTTAGGTGGTATTTACTCCTCGACACAAGAAACGTGTTTTATGTGTGGTCAAGTAGGTCATTTAGCAGTAGCGTGTGAAGGAAAAGCAAAAAGGAAAGCTGGGGAGTTTGACGAAAAAGGATATACTGATATTTTGCCTAAAAAGTCATACCAGGTAACTGTCCAACGGAACTTATGCAGTTAGCTGTTTCGATATCTATAAACACTTTCCACCTGCAATTACAAAAAGAAGAACATAGTGTAAGGTTTTGCTTACAGGATTCCGGTTTATACAATTTAAACTAGGAAGAAATCAAGTTGTGGTTCGTAAAGCTGAAGATTTTACAAAGGAAGACAAGGTGAAGGAAAAAATTCAACTCATGTAATGCCCTTGTGACCTACGTGTAAAACATGAAGAATCAATTCAGTGACAGTGATAGATTGGCTCACAAGCTCAAGGCTGATGGGAAAAAGAAGATGGAAGCAGTGCTCCAGTCTATCAGAGAACAGGGTGACCCTGGTCGTGGCGCTGACTCGACAGATGATGATGATGAACATGGTGAGCTTTAGGACTTTATCATATATATATACGAGATTGGAAGAGTAGATGAGACTATGTTATGCAATATTCTATTAGATTTCGCAAGATGGCGTCTTAGGCGGGTTGGGTAACATGTCTTGAACCAGGCTTGATAGCTGTATACAGGATTGAGTGACGCATTTGTGTACACCAGATGACCTGGGTCAGATCCATACTAATTCATCAATCAGCTTAGATAAGATTAGTTCGCAATTGTATGCCTTCTTACTCAAACCCTCTTTGATTAAGTTGATTTTCCTGGTTGAACCTTCTTAGTATAGAGACTGGCAGAAAACCATTATATAAGCTGATAAGCACACTCATATAAGCTTGGCCCAATTTATAAATGCTCAAACTTATGGACCATCCTCGTGTACTGCTCCTGGGCTTGAGGTTGACGAGCCATTGACTTCACCCTGGTCAATGTTTTTTCCACCCCTGCATACTTCTGTTTTTGACCTATTTGCAGAAAATCATACTCTCCTGCTCTTATGCTATCAACCGCCACACTGGTTAACTCCGGTTGGAAGCCTCGCAACCCATGGCTCTTTCGTCTCCAATGTGGTATTGCTTTCTCCACTATCCCAAGTTCCCAACAGACCATAGCACCTTTTTATAATGTTTACGAATTTGATGCCCACGCTAATGCGCCTGCCAAAAATGCAAACATCCATATTAATAATATTTAAAATGAATAGGCACAGCATTAAAGAATCTCCAGAATATACCTGAATTTTTACAATACGCTCACGGATCTTTTTAAAGTCATTCTTCCCTTTCTAACCCTGATACATTTGCTGGATCCTTGATGCAGCAACATGCAAATAATCTTCATAGTGACTTGATTTCGTGACCTTATGTGAAGAAGGAGAAAGGGAAACAACTTGCTCTGCTTCAGCAAAGTCATTATTGACAGTTGTTGCCTTTCTTAGACGGAACGAGCGAGCCCTGAACTCATCCTGTATAAGCGCAGCAGCAAGCACTGATCTTCTCACGGCTGCTACTACAAGTGACTCCTGTTCCTCTTCTCTACTCCTGGAGCCATTATTGGTATTCCCAGGCAACGCTGAGGGGTGACTCGTAAGATCCACTAGCGATCCCTTTATGACCATTTATTGAAGCCAAATTGGCTGCTGTTTGGCCAACGGGATTTAACGGTGTTGGATCATCAACAGCACCCGCAAACGCTCCGAACTTTACCAGTGCAACTACTGTTTCTTCTCTGCAAAAGAAACAAAAAAAATTATTAATACAAGTACATGATGCGCTCTCAGTTAGCCAAATGAGTGGCGACCTACCTGCCGTAAAGTGATGCCCAGTGGAGAGCGGTCCTTCCCTGCGTGTCTCTGAAATTGGGACTCATTCCAGTAGCAACAACTGGACTGATGGCCCACTCATAGCCAAGAGCAGCCGCCGAATGAATAATGCCTTGCCCCCTTTCATCTAACATGCGTAATCCTTGACACGCTTCATGGGCCTCATAAAGTAACTGATCATAAAGTTTATCTTTGAGCAAATTCTGTATCAGCAACTCCTGACAATTCCCTTTAAACACCTCTGTGATTCTTTTCCAACACCCGTCTTTGTCAGCAGTGAGAGAATGAAATAAATCCTTCAGCTTGCATTTTTCACAATTCACCAATGAGCAGCCTGGCCATTTCCTTTCAGCACCCGAAGATAACAATTTTGAAAGTCGAATCAATAAACCAAACTCATCTTCAGGACAAGTTTCATTAGCTGCTGCTATAGTTGACGGCTTTTGAACATGCTCAAACTCACGAACCTCACTACAAGTTGTTCTGTTGTTGCAAGTGATGTAGAATGGAACACGCCCTGCATCACATAAAGGAACTTGACATCGAATGGCATTACTCGAGACAAATTCAGCCGCCACTTCCGTATCACATTATAGTATTTTCGAATAGAAACAAGGATGGAAGCATAAATCAATACCTTTGTTTCTTTTCCTGAATAATCCCAATCTGGCGCAAAGTCACATATACTAAAGAGATGCTCTTTTGCAAGAGAGGAGCCAACTGAATCCGTATTCAACTGTATCTGATGTGATAAACTTCCCACTTCAGTTTGATCATTTTCCGTATCAAGTACACCCCAATAGTTTCCAGAGTTGGATGCCATGATGGAATCCTCACAGTCTCCACCCATTTCTTTATCCATCCACCTTCCAAAGCTGTCTAACTTTTTCAGTTCTCCGCCATCCTCATCATTTTTAGATGCGTATATTGCTTCAGTACCAGCACCGATCTGCTTTCAAAATGGTATTAACAAAATACCATTAAAATAAGCATGAAACAAGATGACAAGTGACCTGTTCTACTGCAGGAAATAAGCCATTCACAGAGCTGAAGAAGTCTTGAGAATGGCTGTCAGCATCTAGCCTAGCATCTTTTAGCTTGTGAGATAGAAACTCAGCTGTAGTATTTTTCAAAGATCCATGGATGCTGGTCCAGATAGATGAAGAAGGGTCGGGGCTAACAGTAACTTCATGGATCTCTGCACCATATTTTTAAGTGTTCGTGAAACAAGAATATCGTTATCTGAACGAATCCTTTTTTGTCTTGCTACCTGATTGCGTAAATTAACTCTACATTCCATTTTGGTTGGACTAATTAGTAAATACTTTTTATATTTCTCACAGGGTAAGACTAAATAGTCATCACATGAGGGTGTTGCTAAATAAGGATATACTGTGCTTTCAATAAACTCTTTGCATCATCTACTGATTTGGACGGGTATTCCTCAAAATGGTATTTTATATCTGTCATGAGACACCAATCCCACATCCAATTACAGAAAATGACAACATTTACTTTATATGGTCAAGTCTTTATTTTAAATTGGTAAATTGTAGAACGTATATTTGACATATTTGAGTTTACTAAGCAACTTTGAGTTAAAAGATGATTCCTGTAATATATAAACTTAAAAATAACTATTTTTTAAATTATTATTTTTAGTTTATGCATTTCGAACCCACTTTAGGCAGCTTTCGACCAGTCTTTAGACTAACAACTTTTCTGAGACTTTACCCATTATGGAAAAAGCAAAACCTGGACTTGAATCTTTGGAGAACATCCTGATGGTATGTTTCTTTATATCTATTCTGATAATTTTCTTTTGGAGATTTTTTTTGTTTATTAACATCAGTCAGTTATTAGACTTTCAGTGGTATTTGTCGGTGTGTAAACAAGACTAAGGAATGGTACGACACTAATAGCACATGAGAGTAGTAGCCAAACATAACTGTCACTTTATCGGTATACTGAGAAGTAGTAGCCGGATACAACTGCCACTTTATAACACTTTACGAACCTTCTTTCTTCACGAGGTCTCACAGTATGATCAGATATAAGAACCAAAGTTTTTTTTATCTAATTAAGTCTTGAGGGCCTACTTCCGTGATATCATTGTTTTAATTTGGCCCTATGCCTCGTGTTACTTTCTAGATAATGCCACTGAGAATAGGGTGTTTCATTAGAGCTTTGGGTATTATTGTCTGAGCATCCGTTTAAAAAAGTTATTGCGCCCGCTACAAAACAATAGGTTGACATTTGTTATAGTGTGTTAATGGGATGCCGTCAATCTATAATACATACATACCAATATGCACCTAACAAGAACCATGAAGAGTATCGGAAACACTACAATCTGGGGTAGTCTTACATCTACACTTACTCTAGCTGTCCGTGTAGGTCGAATACCGATATGAAAAACAAAAGTAGGAATGCATTTACGCTTTATATGGGTTACATAACGAAAATTTGCTATAAACTCATCAACTGTTACTGTCTCCTATACAGCAGATTCATGTCAAGATAAACTTGGTGATGCTAAAACGGTTACACGGACACAAGTCTATCTACTAAACGGGAAAGAAGTGATGCTGACATGGAGAAGCTTGGTGGGTGTTCTTCAACAAATCAAAGACATTTGGAAGTTGAGGATTGGCGTCCCACGGTGAAGAACAATGGATACAGGACGACATGGCAAGATATGCTTTGATGTGGAAAGCACTTAACTAAGCAAGACTCTTTCTAGAAAAAAAAACATTATAATGAGTTACAGGCTGTGAGTGCTGAGGTGGATTATTAGGTTGGTGCTATTGTGAGTACACCTGAATCAGTATAAATACAAAATGCTTCTTAAGTTATGAAGTCCGAATGTTGGAAGAAGAACTTGAGGCGGCACACAAGCAACATTTGGGAATGTTATAAAAATGCAAAGTTGGATAATGAAGTTACCACGTACAACCTTGTCTTCATCTGCTATAATTTTGCAATTCAAAGTAGATTACTTTAGAAGTTCAATCTTTTTTAGTTGTGCGTGATATATGTATATTTTCTGATATGAAAAACGGATATGAAAAAGTTTTGCCAAGAAATTCTATCTTCTTTTCCCTTTTAACTAAGTATTGCTTGAAAAACAATAATATAATCCTTCTGTTTGATTGCATTCATAAGGTCTCCCTCTTTATATAGGATATAGAGGACTTCGTTTTATTGATGTACTTGCTACAATTAAACAACTATTCATTTAAATATGCAATGAATGAAAACAAATACATTCCATGGCGACAACTACTCTGGCAACAACCTTCGCAGTCACCTCTAAAAGTAGTCTCCTCAGCCCCCAACTCACCTCCTTAAAACCCAACAGAATCTTATTCAGTTTGACCGGTCAACGCCCCTTCACTTTTCGTTTCCATAAACGTCGGTACTTGTTAAAGCAGCTCACTCCGGTGATAAACCTACTTCTACCTCGGGTTACTTATAACGTTTTAATAACTACTGTTGTATTTATGTAATGTAGAAGCCTTTTATCATAGCGTAATAAATTTAGATAAGCTCAAAAGATTTTAAATTAGCCACAATATTAAGGCTTGTGAAAAATAAGCCGAAATCAAATAAGCTCATAAGATCACATTTAAGCCGGAACAAACACCCCAAAATAAGTTTGAACGGATACTACTTGTTTGACAAGGAAGGGGCGAAACTGAAGGTATCTTAATGAAACTAGAAATGTGGACGTGTTGGATCATGAGAGGTTGACTTTGCATCTAAAACTGTGTTGGAAGTTTAAATTTTGGAAGTGTTTATAGAAGAAGTTTATATTTGTGTACTTTCGCTTTGTTTGGTTATAGAAGTTCCCATGGTGTAGAAATGTCTTCGACACATATACATGTTTGAAATGACAGTATGGGGACACAGAACAGTCGTTTATTGTTCATTTGGCTAATCTAATGGGTTGTTCTTGTGATTTAAGCGTAATGATGTACTTGAGATATCTTATATCTGTGGTTGTTAACAAATAAAGTTATACTAATAGTTTAGGATTTGAATTGGTGTCATTTATATTGAACTGAAATGAACGAAAACAAAGACATCCCAAGGAATATTAGTTACCAGAATTTTTTAGCCTTTTGATTCTTTAGGTGCATCTATCTTCCTTTTAGTGGCACTAGATACACAACAAAAATAGAAAACTATCAAGTTAGTTTTTTATGGCCAAACGTGTATAAAAAATAGAAGGGATAATTCTTGAAATGCCCTAAAGTTCAACTCAATTTCCCAAAATGTACCGACTAAATGAAAATTCCCAAAATGTCTTATACAACTTATACAACTTATGCGATTTTTACAAAAATGGCAAAATTTTGGGAAAATTTTTAATTTTTTTTTCTATTTTTAGAAAAGTCGCATAAGTCACATAAGTTACATAAGTTGCATAGGGCATTTTGGAAAATTTTCATTTGGTTGGTGTATTTTGGGAAAATGGGTGCAACTTTGGGGCATTTCAAGAATTTTCCCAAAATAGAAAACCCCCAAGTTAGTTTTTTATGGCCAAAAGTGTATCAGAAATAGAAAACCACTCAGTTTGTTTTTTATGGCCAAAATTAAACCTTTTATTTGGATATATAAAAATGCTATTGATTTGTATGAACTTTTATTCTATTAAAAATGCATTAAATATAAAAGCATAAAAAAGAAACTTTTACTTTTTGCTAATTAATTAGTGTTTCTTTTATTTTTGTAAATATCAATTTGGACTAAAGTTAAAATAGTAAACTTAAACAAACTTAACTATTACAGTATTTCTAAAAGTGATTTTTATTAATACAAATTTAAATTAAGACATGCCATAAAGGAAACATGGACACTAGAAATGAGACGGAGAGTAATTTTTTTTCATATTCTGTTAACAAAGACGCTATTCTCGCATGGATAGTGTCCCACTGTCAACTAATATAAATGACCAACAAATATTGTTTTCAAACAAATATACAAAGCTAAACAAACATATTATATTTGTACAAGATTCACATGGGATTAAACACGTTCGTTGAATTTACCGAGACCTAATAATATCAAATATTATTTATCTTTTAACAATAAACCTTCCAAAACAACAAAAAAACAACCCCGCCCGTTGGGCGGGTTACGACGCTAGTATATATATATATATATATATATATATATATATATATATATATATATATATATATATATATATATATATATATATATATATATATATATATATATATATATATATATATATATATATATATATATATATATATATATATATATATATATATATATATATATATATATATATATATATATATATATATATATATATATATATATATATATATATATATATATATATATATATAGGAATGGGATCGTGAGAAAACCTCATCTAAATAGAAAACTTAGAAAACTAAGTTAAAGGGTAGATTTTGTAAACATTCAAACTTCAAGGTAAACTTAAAAAAAATTATTTATATAATCTAATATAAACTTTGTATATTCAAAAAAATAAAATAAAATTCGATTTTTTTCAAAAGTAGATCGAAATTTAAAAAAAAACTCTTTAAAAAAAATTTTCAGAATTTTTTTTTCTATTTTTTTTTTCAAAATTTTTTTTTTTCAATTTCTTTTTCCAAAATTTTTTTTCTCAAAAAAATAAATTCAAATTTTTTAAAAGCACGCACTTTAGTGCAGCTAATTGAGAAATTTTAGGGCATCCTTTTACAAAAAAATAATATTATAACTATTATACTTAGAAAATATGTTAGAACACATATTTTGAATGTAATAATTATAGAAACAAACATTTTAACAATTTGTGTGATGCCATAATCATACTAACAGATACTAATAGATTCCTTAACTTAACATGATGCTCTTATTATAATAAGAGATACCGCAACACATATTTTGGATGCACTAATTACATAAACAAACATCGTATCAATGCCTTTGATGCCATAATCAAAGTAATTGATTCTTTTGTGATAACAATAATCGGAAACAGGTTATGATTACACGTTACTTTAAACAAACAAATAGATGTATAAGCATACACGATGATGCCCTAATGTTCATACGAATAGATGCACTAATTCAAACAAACAGATGCCCCAATGTAACATTATGCTCTTATCATATTAAGATGCTAAGATACTAAGAGATGTCGTAACACATATTTTGGATGCACTAACTATACAATCAAACATTGTAACAATTGGTGTGATGTCCTAATCATACTAACATATGTCGTTATCATAACAATAATCGATAATTGAGTGTGATTACACGTTACACTGAATATACAAACGGATGCCCTAATCATACAAACAAATGCCCTAACCTAACATGACGCTTGATGAGACTGCTTTTATACAAAGTCTCATCGTCCAAAAAGGGCTTTAAATGCATAAAATATCATGAAAATGGCCAAATATATGTTTGTGTTTGTTGCTTGTGTATTTTAGGTACGGATATTGAGAAAATGACAAAAGATCACAAGAATCATGCAAAAACGAACACTGGAAACGAAGCCGTACATTGAACCAAGCCCTAATGAAGATTTTCCAAGACAAACCCTTGAAGATTTGAAGATTATGCAAGAAGGGTCCTCTAATATTGAAGAATTGACACTTTAAACCCTTGTATCTTCATAATTACAAGATTGGTCCCTAAAGTTTGTCAAAATTACAAAAAGGGCCCTCCACTTTGAAGAATTGGCAATTTTAGTCCCTCAACAAAGATAAATTGTCAACCATTATCCTCCTCAAAGTTAAACATATCATGAAGTCCTTCAAAGTACAAGAAAGAACAAGTTTGGTCCTTGAAATATGATAAATTGCAAAAAGGACCCTTAACTTTCAACAATTGGCAAGAATAGTCCCTCAAAAATGAAGACTTGGCAATTTCAGTCCTCCAAAATACCAATCATACAAGTTAAAACTATAATCCTTGAAGAAAATACCAAATCAGCCCTTCAAGAATCACAAAATGGCAGGAAATACCCCTGAAAATACTTTGGAAAAGTATTTGGGGCAAAAGTGTGAAAAATGAAACTTCATTAACAAATAAAAACGAGTTTTGGCTAGTTTTATTACAAGTGAAAGAAGTATAAGAGATGGGGGTTATTTCTGGCCGACACACAAACTTACCTAGACCACTCCCCTCCTGCCGCGTGCCCCATTAACTCCACTCCACCAATCAGCCTTCACCATTTCTCCACCTCACCAATCCACTTAACCCGTTTTTATATTAGCAAATCATTGGTGCCTAAACACGAATTTAAACCTTAATCCACCCAAAAATGGATTAAACTCACCCACTATTCACCTCAAGAACACATTTGGGTTTTCTTAATCCTGTTGTAATTAGGCCCTAATATGCTTCAGATTTATGATTAAGGTATCCTTGATCACATCCCAACCCTAAAAACACATGCTACTTCAACCAATAGCCCCACACAAGATTCTCTACTACACCTTGGAGCAAAATGCCAAAACTTTGACAGCCATCCAACCATCCTTGTTTCTGCTTTTATTTTAAGCATCAATATGAGCCATTGATCACATTTGCACTCTGCCAACTCATGCAAACAGCCAAGAAATGTCACAGATCTTCAAGATATTCAAACTTTCAAAGGGAAAATCGGGGACTTCACAGCTTTAGGGTTTACGTTTTTTAGCTTCTTAGCATTAGTTTGTAGCCTATATAAAGGCCTTAGGGTTTCACTTTGAGCCCTGCTCTTGAATTTTCCTTGTTCACTTTTTTGTAAATCATATATTCAAAGTAATGAAATGTGTTTGAAATTGTGAAGAAAACTCAAGTGCCAATCATTATATATTCTTGTTATTGTTCTTTATTAAGTAATCTTGAATCCTAAAACCTGTTTTCTAAGGAGTGTGCAAAAGTTTGCATATTTTCCTATAATCTTGATATTTTGCTAAGTCTTGTTCAAACCTTAGAATTATTGGGCTATAAAGCTGATCATAGCATCCTGATATTGTGATATCAAGGTGTTGTGAAGCTTATAACTTGGGGATAATCAAGTGTGGGGAACTAAGGTTTCATTAATCGAGGATTTTCCATTTTTTTGATTTTGATATTTTGCTTCTAACCTTGTTGAATCTTAGCGGGAGTTTGTGTGGAAGCTTGTGCTTGTTCTTGCTAGCACATAAGCTTAAAATTCGTGGGTGTGGATGTACATCCATGAGGTTTGCACCATTCTACTCAAAATGTGCTTAAAATCTTAATTTTTGGTGATTTTGTGTGTTACTTGTGTTCTTGTGGAATTTATGGTCTAATCTTGTTCAATACTACATATTATACTTGTTAATGTGTTTGATTGGGCTTGGGTGGTCTTGAAATACACTTATACTTGTTTAAATTGGATTTGAAAAAGATAAGGGTGTTTGGAATTATCTGTTTAAGATCATAAGTTGCTATTGTGTTGTTGAAAGTTGTTGTTTATGCTTGTTATCTGTTATCTACTTGGTTGAGAACTAAAACCTGCAAGTTATTGGGTTTAAAACCTTGAATCAAAGATTGTGCTATAACTTATTGATTTTAACAGTTTTTGACCTAAAATTTTGGTAATACTTAGATTATATGCATGTTTAGGGATATAAGTTTTTAAATCAAAGTTTTCATAACATATCTTAGAGATCTGAGTGTTTGAATTTGGCTTGTTGGTCAAGTACATCAGCAAAGTAAAAATCTGCTCGTGTTAGTGTTCATCAGTAACCTTATTGTGCTTGAATCTTGACCTAGGATTTGAATCATGGCATGAATCCTGTTTAAACTTGTTCATTTAAGTTTATTATAGCTTGTGTATGCATTTGGTGAAGTTTGGCTGGCTGAATTGTGCTGTAAGTGCTTATTGAACCATAACTGCTTATTTGTTCATGTCTGGGCTAGATTTGGTGATGTTTTGAATTAACTGCACTGATTGGCTGATTGTGATTGTGTTTTTGTGATTTTTATTGACTACTTATGATTAACTGATCATTTGGGTGCCTTTGTGAAACTTGAATCCACAAAAAAGTCACTAAAGACAAAAAGTCAATTAAGTCAAGCAGTGGAAAAAGTTTCCACTGCTCAGACACCAAAACTAGCCCCTGCTAGTGTAATTTTGCATTCAGCTTATCTATAAGCCATATTGGCTTATTTAAACGTGAAACAACTTACTTTTTGTGATCAATCTTCCTCATTTGACCCATTTGTTTGAACTAGAGCTTATCAGACCTTGGCTTTGACTTTTTGCTAGAAAACTCATAAAGTTGACTTTTAATTAAGTGCTTATTCGCTTATTCCAACTTATTGAGTGGGCTTATTTGAAAACTTTTTGTTGATTAAGCTTAGTTAAGTCATTTAAAAGCTTTTGAAACTTGAATCAGCTCTTGGGGTGGCCTAGAACTTGAAAACGACTATTTTGTCGTTTTGTGAAGATAGCTTTTTGCTTATTCAGGCTTACTCCTTGTGCTTATTTCAAATTTCTTTTTACAGAACTCTTAAGTAAATCAAAAGAAGCTTGTGTGTCTAATTTGAGCTTATGGCATCAGCTTATAGCTTAATGGGCCAAAAAGCCCATTAAGAATAAGCTGCTTTGAAATAAGCTAGCTTACACTCATTTTCAGCTTTTGGGCATTCAGAGTTTTGTCTTTAAAATCAAATTTTGAGTCAGATAGGAGTTTTTGGGCTTATTTGGACAACATTTTTCTTATTGGGCCTTAATAAGCCCATTAAGCTAACTGTTTGGACTTTTGGCCCATTCTAGACCCATTAGGGGTATTTAGGTAATTTCAACTTCATTTCTGTGTTTATTAGGTTAAAATAAACTAGTTTGCAACTTTTTAGAATTTTATATAAATTTTGGATTTTAAATATTATTTTATCATTATTTTATTATTAAAAATTAAAATTTAGATTTTTCAAGTTTTTATATTTTTCTTAGGTTAAATACATTATGTTAGGAGTTTTACAATTTTTAGAATATTTTTATTGTAATTAGATTAATTTTTATAATTATTTTAAGTTTAAATAGTTTTTAATTGTTTTTAAATAGTTTTTATTAATTTTAAAATTTTCAAAAATAGTTTTAAATTAAGTTAGATCATTTTAGAGGTTTACAATTGAAAAAATCTCATTTTGGGCTTTTTGTTAATTAAGTTGATTTTTGGGCTTTAATTAGCATTAAAAAATTATTATTTAATTAAATAAAAGGTTTGAGTGATTTTTGATTTTTTGTAAACTTTAATTACATTATTTAGGATTTATTGCAATTTTCTAGGAATTTTTAGGGTAAATTTTTAATTTTGTCATTTTTTACGGTTTTACGTGCATGACTTTATCGTCTTAGTTTAATTCGTCATCGTGACCGTCATTCTCTTCTTATCTCATTTCTATTTTCATTTCTCATAATCAATATAATCACAAAGTTAATCATCTCTTAACACACACACCGAGCCTCATTGGGAAACGAACTTGAACCACATTGGTCATTAGTGCTTGGTTTTCCTAAACCGACACTTAATACTTTCCCTATTTTTCTCTCCTTTCCTAAAGGGTAGTAAAAACTCAACATCAATTTTGGCGCCGCTGCCGGGGAGGCGTGTTGTGTTTTGATTTGGCAATTGTTGTTTTTATATATAGCCATAATAGTATTTGCATTAGTAGCACTCTACTAATACGTATTATCGGTTTTTGTTTTTTGTGTGAATATTATTAATATATTGTATACGTAGAACAATAAATTCACAAGTACTCCAAAAGTGTGAAAACACAACCTTGATTGGGAGGTCATTACTCAATCATTGTATTCGAATCTCAAACCAAAAGAAAAAGGCAAAAAGATAAATACTTTCGTGAAGCTCGATTTTGAAAAATACAAACTATAAGGTGGGTATAAGGCGGGTATTATAAAATATACCATAAGGAAAAAGGCTCTTAAGTGCTTCGTGCCGCCTCTTTTCCCCGCTTGCTTGTGAGTATTTTGAGATTGAAAGCTAATCGAGGGTTTTTCCGCCCAAAGTATTATTAAGTATCATATATACTTTCTTGGTTTCTTGATTAAACCCTCTTGAACATTTTGGTGTTCCACCAACGTTCTAAAGTCATCGAAGGCGTTCACTTCACGTGATCGTTTTCATTCCTTGAGGCTTCTTTAATCAAGAGATCTGATTAAGGAGGAGATTTGTAGATTTTGGTCTACTTAATACAATCACAAAAATAAAAAAAAAGTAAAAACAATCAAAAACCACAAAAAAATTGGAAAAATACAAAACACCAAAAAGAATCTTCTTTGCTCATCCCATCGTTGTACGTGACATTTATGCAAAGTCGCAACCAAGCAAGACGTGCACGTAAACGTAGAAACCGAAAGGAGTCAACACATACTCCTAATCTTTCTAGTGAGGAGTCTCCTATTGATGAACCTATTGTAAGAGAGGAACCAACCATGGCGAATCGAACTATGATAGAGTTACTTCAAGCACCCACCGAGGGTTATGGAGAGGCTATTGTGATTCCCGCTATCCTTGCGGAGAATTTTGAAGTAAAAACGGGTTTGTTGTCGATGATCCAAAACAACAAATTCCATGGTGATGAAAAGGACAACCCGCACAACCATATCCGCCAATTCAATCGTCTTACCGCCACTCGCAAATTTAAGGACGTTGCTAATGACTCGATTAAGATGATGCTTTTTCCGTATTCCTTAGTGGGGCCCGCTAAAATTTGGTTAGAGAAAGAGCCACCCAATTCTATATTGACGTGGAAGGATCTCGTTTCAAAATTTGTGAACCAATTTTTCCCGCCCTCTAAGACTACGCATTTGAAAAACGAGATTTCAAATTTTTCACAAGAATTTAATGATAGTTTTTCAACGGCTTGGAATAGGTTTAAGGAAATGTTACATGAGTGTCCTCATCACGGTTTTTCCGACTTGCATCAAATTGACACGTTTTACAATGGACTTAATGATCATGAGAGGGATTATCTAAATGCCGCCGCGGGTGGTAATTTTTTGTGTAAAACGGTTGAGGAAGCGTTGTTGATAATTGAGAATAGATCTAAGGTGTATAGTCCTTGTAACACATCGAGTGTTCGTAAGGCTTCGTCTTCGGCTTCACCTTCTTTGTCTAATACCATCGATGCTTGCGAAACTGAGGCGAACTTGGAAAACAAAATCTTTGATAAGCTTAAAGGACTTTTAATTGAATTCAAAGTTGGAGAACAAAGTGCTCCCGCTACGGCTAAAGCGGTTGAGGTTTCATGCATGTATTGTGGTGGAGGTCATGATTTCTCTGAGTGCATTACCAACGGTGGTGACACTTCGAGTGCCTACGCGGCCACGGGAACTTACAACCAAACCGGTCAAGTTACCCGCTCTAATCAATTGACTCCACTGGGTTTTGCTCCTAATCAAAATGCTAACAACAACTATCGAAACAATCAAGTTGGTTTTAAAAGCAATTACAGAAGAAACTATGGGAATCAAGGGGCTAATAATCAAGTTTCAAACAAAAATCAAAGTAATGATTTTCAAAACAACAACAAGAGTTTGCAAACTTTGAAAGATCTTCCAAATGAATTTGTTGAATACGCTAATGGAAACGATGCTAGGTTTGACAACATTCAAAGAGAAATCATTAGCCTAAGATCCGAGTTTAAGAACGACTTGAAGAAGGAGTTGAAAAACGAGTTAGCAAATGAGCTTAAAATCCATAAAACAAAATGGAAGGAAATGTAACTAGGTTACAACAAAACCAACAAGAAATGGAACAAGGGCAACATGAAATAAAACAATAGATGATTAAGGCCGAGAAGAGGCAATCCATGTTTGAGGACAAAATTTCATCTTTGTTTGAGGCTATTATGTGCAAACCGTCTTCGAGTAGTCTTCCTAGTAACACCATATCGAACCCTAAGGGAGAGATGAAAGTGATTACCACACGTAGTGGTAAGATACTTAAGGAACCGACTCCTCAACCAATTGCTCCTACAGAGGAAGCAATTGAGGAAGAACCCAAGGTGGTGGTCGAAAAGGAGCATGTCCCAATCCCATGAAGTACCGCTCATGCCACACCTACGTTTGACCCATTACCACATTTGAAACCCGAGATTCCAAAGGCTATGCCTATGCCTCAACCCACACCACCTTTGCCCTATCCATCGAGACTTAGAAAGGAGAAACGTCAAGAGCGCGATAATTACCAATTTGATCTTTTTATGAAAATGTTTCGTGATTTGCACGTTAATGTGAGTTTTACCGATGCTTTGGTCATGATGCCTCGATTTGCCGCTAACTTTAAGAGTATGTTGAACAACAAGGAGAAATTGCATCAATTGTCTAGTTGTTCATCGGTTTATCTTAATCGCATACCTCAAAAAGTCGGTGATCCCGGTAAATTCTTGATTCCATGTGCAATCCAAGATATGGAAGAATGCTATGTCTTAACCGATCTTGGTGCTAGTATTAACTTGATGCCACTTGCAATATTCAAGTCGCTCAATCTTCCTAATCTTACTCCTTCACTAATGTCTATCGAGTTGGCCGACCATTCCATGATTCCCGCATGTGGATTGGCGGAAGACGTTTTTGTGAAAGTGGGAAAGTTCTATTATCCGGTAGACTTTATCGTTGTCGATATTCCCACGGATCCTCGAGTTCCTCTCATTTTAGGTCGTTTGGATTTGATTGATGTGCATGTTAGAAAGATCACCTTACGTTTCAACGATGATGAACTTGTTATAAACGCAACTCAAAATTCTCAAATTTCTCATGTTTATTCCGTTGCAACCATAAACCTCGTTGATATGATTGACGTTGTTTACGAGGAATTTTCACAAGAAGTTTTAGGTTTTGGTGATGATGAAAATAGTGGCAATCCCACTATGTTAGATCCAATTCTTGATAACTCGACACCAACCTTCACTCCCTTTGAAGGTGGTGGTTTTACGTTGGAAGAATTCGATGTTCCACGTACTTGTGACGAAGACCTCGACAATGATGAGGACTTCTCGATTATCAAGGATTTTCTTAACGATTTCCCATTTCCTCCACCCGAGGAGGTTATGAGTATCGAGCCCAAATCTTCAATTGAGGAACCACCTATCCTCGAGTTGAAAGATTTACCTCCTCATCTCAAATATGTATTTTTGGAGGAGGATGACAAGTTGCCGGTTATTATTTCGAAAGAACTTTCAAATGATGAAAAAACCGAACTTATCGATGTTCTTAAGGATCACAAAGGGGCAATTGCGTGCGAGTTATCTGACATTAAGGGGATCGATCCCAAATTTTCTACCCACAAAATCTTAATGGAGGAGGATTACAAGCCCGCATCCAATGTCAAAGGAGGGTGAACCCCAAAATTCTCGACGTCATCAAAAAGGAAGTCTTAAAACTCCTTGATGCGGGATTGATTTACCCTATTTCCGATAGCCTTTGGGTGAGTCCTATTCATTGTGTCCCTAAGAAGGGATGAATGACCGTTGTGCCAAACGATGCCAACGAGTTAATTCCTACTAGTCTCGTGACCGGATGGAGAGTGTGCATTGACTATCGTAAGTTGAATGAAGCCACTCGAAAAGACCATTTTCCCTTGCCCTTCATGGACCAAATGTTGGAGCGTCTTGCGGGAAACGATTTCTATTGATTTTTAGATGGTTTTTCCGGTTACTTCCAAATTCCCATCGATCCTCGTGATCAAGAAAAAACTACGTTTACGTGTCCATATGGAACGTTTGCCTATCGTAGAATGCCATTCGGACTTTGCAATGCACCGGGAACCTTTCAAAGGTGCATGATGGCTATTTTTCATGATATGAGCGAGAAGACGGTGGAAGTCTTCATGGATGAATTTTCCGTGTTTGGTTGTTCGTTCACTTCGTGTTTGTCGAATCTTGAGAGAATGTTGAAGCGTTGTGAGGAAACCAACCCTGTGCTTAATTGGGAAAAAAGTGGAATCGTATTAGGGCACAAGGTTTCGAAATCGGGGATTGAGGTAGATCAAGCTAAGGTAGACGTCATCGCCAAATTACCTCATCCCAAAACCGTTAAGGGAGTTAGGAGTTTCCTAGGCCACGCGGGATTTTATCGTCGATTCATCAAGGATTTTTCAAAGATCTCTCGACCTATTACACATCTCTTTGAAAAAGATGCACGTTTTGTCTTTGACGAAGATTGTGTACGAGCCTTTGAAATCCTTAAGAGGAAACTTACCGAAGCTCCCATTCTTGTTGCTCCCAATTGGAACCTCCCCTTTGAGCTCATGTGTGATGCTAGTGACTATGCTATTGGGGCCGTATTGGGGCAACGTCATGAAAAACACTTCTTGCCTGTTCACTATGCAAGCAAGACGATGACCAAGGCTCAGCTTAAATACACTACAACGGAGAATGAATTCCTTGCCGTGGTGTATGCATTTGAGAAATTTCGACCTTATCTCGTCTTGACGAAATGCATAGTGTATACGGATCATTCGACTATCAAGTATCTTATGGCTAAACAAGATGCTAAGCCAAGATTACTTTGTTGGATTCTCCTCCTTCAAGAATTTGATCACAAAATCGTTGACAAAAAAGGAGCCGAGAATCTAGCGGCCGATCATCTTTCTCGTTTGGAAGATCCTCACCAAAGTGTTTACGAGCCCAAGGAAATCACCGAAACATTTCGGCTCGAGACACTTGGTGTAGTGAATCCTAAGCTTGATTCTTCCACCCCATGGTTTGCGGACATCGCAAATTACCATGTGGGCAACTTCATCATCAAGGGTATGACGACTCAAGAAAAACGAAAATTCTTTCGTGACGTCAAGTTCTACTTTTGGAACGACCCTTACTTGTTTCAAACTTGTGCGGATAAAATTATTCGACGTTGTGTCTTTGGTACCGAAGCTTCTAACATCCTTAGAGCTTGTCACGAGGGACCCACGGGTGGTCACCACGGTGCTAATCTCACGGCTAAGAAGGTCTTTGATGCCGGTTTCTTTTGGCCTACTATTTACCGAGATGCACATGAGCTTGTGAAGTCATGTGACTCATGCCAACGACAAGGAAAAGCCTCACAAAAAGATGAAATGCCACAAAATATCATCCAAGTGTGTGATATCTTTGACGTTTGGGGTATTGACTTTATGGGGCCGTTCCCATCATCTCGTGGTAATAAGTACATCCTTGTCGTCGTTGACTACCTATCTAAGTGGGTGGAAGCTAAGGCTTTGCCCACCAATGATGCTCGTGTGGTAGTCAAGTTTTTGAAAAGCTTGTTTTCTCGGTTTGGAACCCCTCGTGCGATCATAAGTGATCGTGGAACCCATTTTTGTAATGACCAATTCGAAAGGGTCCTAAGGAAATATGGGGTGACACATCGTCTTTCTACAGCTTATCACCCACAAACGAGTGGGCAAGTCGAGGTTTCAAACCGAGCTTTGAAGAGGATCTTGGAGAGATCGATTGGGGAAAACCGACAATCTTGGTCGGATAAGTTAGACAATGCTTTATGGACCTTTAGGACCGCTCATAAGACGCCCATTGGGTGCACTCCTTATAAGCTTGTGTATGGGAAAAATTGTCACTTGCCAATTGAATTGGAACACAAGGCTTATTGGGCCCTAAATCACTATAATGACGATATGGAGACCGTGGGAAAACACCGGAAAATGCAATTAAATAAGTTAGATGAATTAAGGGATATTGCTTATGAAAGTTCATTGATTTATAAAGAAAATACTAAAAAGTTGCATGATTCAAAAATTAAAAACCGGGTTTTTAACATTGGGAATCAAGTTTTGCTTTTTAGTTCTTGTTTGAAAATCTTTTCTGGTAAGTTGAAATCCCGTTGGACCGGTCCATTCATCGTGACTCAAGTTTTTCCATATGGGACCATCGAGCTAGCTCAAAATGATGGCCCCAATTTCAAGGTGAATGGACATAGGTTGAAGCACTACTTTGGCGGGGAAGTTCCATCCTTGAACTACCTCGACCAAATCACCTTCCCCAATGATAATTAGTATTGAGGGGATCGAGTCGAGCTCATGACTCGGTAATCAAAAACGAGGTGCCTCGTGGGGGAGTCCCATGCTTATCCTATGTATATATTATCACTTTCTAATGTAGTAACGTGAGGAGATTTGTGCCCTTCCAACCTTTGTTTCGTGGTTTTTTTTGTGAATTGTAGATTTTAGATGATCATTACCTCACGATTGGAACCTCTCCTGTTCGTTTTATGGGAGCACTCGATCGTTTGCTTTGAATACTTTCTCAATATCCATGATATATCCTTTGATGTTATTAACCTTAGGTTTATAGCACACTTCATAAACGGCCTTAAATTTAACGGTTACACCCTTTCTATGCTAGATTAGGCATTCGACTACGTCTCTAGTATCGAGGTGTTTGCACCCCTAGACTCGAAACATTGAGGACAATGTTTAACTTTAGTATGGGGGGGGGTGAATAGATACTTGCCTTGGCAAACCTTCACGCTTCCCAAAGTTTATCTTTTTGTTTATCGTTTTGTTGCAAAATAAGGCTAAAAATGGCCAAATTTTAAAAAATTTCTCATGTTTCGTAAGTGTTTGAAGACACGAATGTAGATTTTCCGATGGCGAGAATAAGAGTAATTTTTTACTCGACCGTGCGTGTTGAGCACTTAGCTTTGATTCCTTAACTTCACATTAGGCTAAGTCTCTTAAATTAGGACGAGAAATGATAGAGTTAATTATAAGTTACTATGCTAAACGTAGAGTACTCGTATTCTTTCAGAAACTCATGTGTTCTCGTTGTTTGCTTATTCTCCCTTCGCTTGTAAATATTTTTTGCTTAATAAATATTGACTTAGCGGTTTAGTCTTGATTGTTGGTTTCTAGTCTTTTCTAGTAGCTTCCGTGTAATTAAATTGGGAAGACATTAAGGTATCGCCAGCGTCACGGTTTTGAAGTATTGGCAACTCGAATAATCGAAAGCTTCACCCAATAATAAGATTTCAAGTTCTCACCTAAATCAAGCAAACAATTTGAAGCTCACAAGGCCGAAAAATCTATGCAAAATTAAAAGTGAATCAATCCTTAATCTTTGAAGCTTTAAAGATCCAAAATTCGCCTTAGCGTGAGGATATACGTCTTTGGCTAATAAAACCACCGATGAGGTGGATAATAAAAGGCAAGGCAAGACCGAAGTCATAATAAAAGCTTCATGGCGAAGTTGAATAAAAGATGGAGGTAAACCTATGATAATAAGGCCCTTCCGTTAGGGGGCGTATAAAAGTCTTGGTAATAAGTCTCATGTTCAAAAGCGTTATAAATCCGTGTTTATCGGTCCTTCTTGTTGACTTAATTTTTTGACATCGTTGTCTATTAGGAGGGGTTATTAATTCGATGGTCTTGGTTACACCGTTAGGAATCTATTTTTAGACCTAAATCTCTATTATCGCATAAGTGAAACAATGTATCCTCGTGAAACATTCAAGACAAAATAAAATATAAGAGATACAACTTAGGATAATGGGAGGATAAGTACGTGATTAGGGCATATGAGTAGTGTTAGCATTACTAACTTATAATGACAATGATCTCGTTGCATGCTTGGCATAGAAATGGGGTGAAAATCAAGGACGATGAAATTATTTCTAACGAAGCATTCACGTGTTCTTATTCTATGAACCTAAACGTCCCATTTTGCGATGAAAATCATACATTATGTCTAAAACTCAAGTAGTAGTAGCAATAGTAGTAGTGTAGTGTGACAACCGTGGTTTTGAGGTTCGTCGCCTAGTTTTATTTTGTGCTAGTTACGTGTTTTTACGTGTTTATGTGCTAATTGGTGTGTATAGATTGTGGTTTGGATATCGTTTCCGGTACGGGGTACCTTAGGAGTGAAACGATGTGTGATGATTTCATGTTCATGAGCTCACATGGTAGTGACTATGAAATGAGATGGTGTTATTTAGTGGTTTACGTATACGTATATGTATTATAGAAAATCGTATTCTTACGGTTTAGGGTTTTGCGTTTAGGGGGTCTCGGAAGAGGTATTTAGTCACGGGAGTATTTTTCAGGATGGTTTTAAGTCATTTAGGACTTAGTTAATTTATTTATTTTATATTCTAAGAGTTTTTATAAAACTGTATATTTTTATGTCTTTTACGGTATACGCGTAAATTTGACTAGTTTTGCGGTATTGAGGTTTCGGAAGCTTTAGGAGCTGAAATAAATTAAGGTAAATTAAGGTATTATTAATAATATATTAATAAGTAATAAAAATAAAAAAAATAAAAATATATTAAAGGGGAGTCGGTTTGGGACGAACCAAAAGAGAAAAAGGGAAAAAGGAAAAGGGAGTTGGGCTTGAGTTGGACTAGGGCTCACCCACACTCTATATAAAGTTTATACTAAACCAAAAATTCATTATTTTTCTCCTGGAGACAAAGAAAATTCGTGGGTTTCACAAGGAATTAGGGTTCTTTAGTAAAAATCTTGGTTTTCAAAAATCAAAGGTAAATCTTTAAAATCCTATTTAATTGTTTTTAATGTTTTTATAATCAATAGATGATGGATTTAGGTTAGGTTTAATTATAAAATCTGTATTCTAATGGTATATTAATGATTAGTATAATTAGGGCTTGTAATTAAATAAATTATGGGTAATTAATTAGGTTAATTTAATTAAATTCGTCATTAAAAACTGGGCAAAATTTTTGTGTCATTGTTTTGATCATATAGGGAGTTCTACAAACTCTTATTTTCCGATCCAAGTATCCCTGGAAAGGTAATTGAAGTGGCTTTCAAATTGAAGAAACGAGAACTAAATTGGAGGTCGGGAAGTGGGTCAAAAACAGGTTACAACAGTCGGAGGTCAAAACAGTTTTGAAATCAGCCTGTTTTCTTTTTATGTTTTGGGTTGTTTGGGGTACTTAGGGTTGTATTGGGACTTTCAAACTAACATGGGAGTTGGTTTATATATTATAGGAAGTATCTGCATTGGGGCTAAGATTGTGGGTTAGGGTAAGACCCCCTAAGCATAACAAACATTTTGTATGTTCAAAATCAATGAAATCTAGATAAACAAAAGTATATATATATATATATATATATATATATATATATATATATATATATATATATATATATATATATATATATATATATATATATATATATATATATATATATATATATATATATATATGTATATCGGTGCCTTAACAGTAGCTTTAAGGTTGGGGCAAAAGGGAGGAGTTATCTAACAAATGTAAGGGCATAGGTTTTCCTTTACAGAGGTCATGGGTATGGTTAGGTGGGCGTTTGGCTTATAGTTTGGAGACCTAAAAGTTGGGACTGTTTTGTGTAAAATATGAACGAGATAGGTATCAAACTTAACCAAGTTAAGGACTTGTTAGGGAAGGGTAACTGGGTGTTTAGAGCATATTAATGAGGATCATATATGGGATAAGGCTAGATGTCCACCATAGGTTGATGAGCCATTTTAGTGATTGGTTCATGTGTTGATTTTGTGTTTTTGTTTGTTAGCTTTTTGCTAGTGCGCTGACTTTTGGAGAAGCTCAATCAGGTGAGTTTCATAGTCCCATGTCTACTAATGAATTTGACTTCCAGATAGGATGGAAGAGACACTGTCTTGTTTTTTTATAAATTATGTTGTGAATGTTTTGTGTTTGGTGATGGACTTGTGCATACTTATGTGATTAACTGCTAACTGATTCATGATTATTTTGTGAATTGACTTGGTACCAAGGGGATGTTGACAAGGCGGGGCCTTGGGGAGGTACAGAGATGTGTGAGCATCTATGGGACCAATGGATAATGACAAGGCGGGGCCTTGGGATTGGTACATAGGTGTATGGGCGCCTATGGTACCTTGGTGTTTGGTAAGGCTGGGAGCCTTGGATTTGGTTTGGTTTGTTAAATCTTAAATATTAGTTGTTAATGCATGTTTGTATCACATTGTCCATATGTTCTTAAATTTGGTTATTATTCACAGCTTATGGTTTGATTTTGGCGTAGGAGTCTAAACCTATGACTCTCACCAACATTATGTTGACGTGTTTTAGTGTCTCTTTTAGGTGATATTATGGTTAAGCGTGAGAACATAAGTGGCTAGGATTTGGAGTTTCGTAGGAATGCATTTAGAAGGAGATTCGCATTCCTTCTTAGTTTCTTTGTTTGTTTAATAAGTAATACTTTGTGGACACCTTTATGATGTTCTGTTTGGGGTAATTGTTTGTCTTGGGTAAGAGGTAGGACTGTTACCAACTTGCCTAGACTCCTGGGTTTTGTGGAGATATTGTCATGATATTTGTGTCACCATTTTATGACATTTCTATTTCATTTAGTTATCTCTATAGACACGCCATGTTGTGATGATATACATACGTCGCGCCCCATATTCCGCCATGTTGGTGTGTGACATGTAGCTAGTTTATCATTCAATAAAAGTGAATGAAAATGAATTTTGGAGATGCTACGATACTTTATTCTAGCATTGCGTGAGGGCACGGCAATGGTTTAGTATGGGGGAGTGATGAGACTGCTTTTATACATAGTCTCATCGTCCAAAAAGGGCTTTAAATGCATACAATATCATGAAAATGGCCAAATATATGCTTGTGTTTGTTGCTTGTGTATTTTAGGTACGGATATTGAGAAAATGACAAAAGATCACAAGAATCATGCAAAAACGAACACGGGAAACGAAGCCGCACATTGAACCAAGCCCTAATGAAGATCTTCCAAGACAAACCCTTGAAGATTTGAAGATTATGCAAGAAGGGTCCTCCAATATATAAGAATTGACACTTTAAACCCTTGTATCTTCATAATTACAATATTGGTCCCTAAAGTTTGTCAAAATTACAAAAAGGGCCCTCCACTTTAAAGAATTAGCAATTTTAGTCCCTCAACAAAGCTAAATTGTCAACCATTATCCTCCTCAAAGTTAAACATATCATGAAGTCCTTCAAAGTACGAGAAAGAATAAGTTTGGTCCTTGAAATATGATAAATTGCAAAAAGGACCCTTAACTTTCAACAATTGGCAAGAATAGTCCCTCAAAAATGAAGACTTGGCAATTTCAGTCCTCTAAAATGCCAATCATACAAGTCAAAACTATTATCCTGGAAGAAAAATACCAAATCAGCCCTTCAAGAATCACAAATTGGCAAGAAATACCCCTGAAAATACTTTGGAAAAGTATTTGGGGCAAAAGTGTGAAAAATGAAACTTCATTAACAAAGAAAAACGAGTTTTGGCCAGTTTTATTACAAGTGAAAGAAGTATAAGAGATGGGGGGTTATTTCTGGCCGACACACAAACTTACCTAGACCACTCCCCTCCTGCCACGTGCCCCATTAACTCCACTCCACCAATCAGCCTTCACCATTTCTCCACCTCACCAATCCACTTAACCCGTTTTTATATTAACAAATCATTGGCGCCTAAACACGAATTTAAACCCTAATCCACCCAAAAACGGATTAAACTCACTCACTATTCACCTCAAGAACACATTTGGGTTTTCTTAATCCTGTTGTAATTAGGCCCTAATATGCTCCAGATTTATGATTAAGGTATCCTTAATCACATCCCAACCTTAAAAACACATGCTACTTCAACCAATAGCCCCACACAATATTCCTTGCTACACCTTGGAGCAAAATGCCAATACTTTGACAGCCATCCAACCATCCTTGTTTCTGCTTTCATTTTAAGCATCAATATGAGCCATTGATCACATTTGCACTCTGCCAACTCATGCAAACAGCCAAGAAATGTCACATGATCTTCAAGATATTCAAACTTTCAAAGGGCAAATCGGGGACTTCACAACTTTAGGGTTTACGTTTTTTAGCTTCTTAGCACTAGTTTGTAGCCTATATAAAGGCCTTAGGGTTTCACTTTGAGCCCTGCTCTTAAATTTTCCTTGTTCGCTTTTCTGTAAATCATATATTCAAAGTAATGAAATGTGTTTAAAATTGTGAAGAAAACTCAAGTGTCAATCATTATATCTACTTGTTATTGTTCTTTGTTAAGTAATCTTGAATCCTAAAACCTGTTTTCAAAGGAGTGTGCAAAAGTTTGCATATTTTCCTATAATCTTGATATTTTGCTAAGTCTTGTTCAAACATTGGAATTCTTGGGCTATAAAGCTGATCATAGCATCCTGATATTGTGATATCAAGGTGTTGTGAAGCTTATAACTTGGGGATAATCAAGTGTGGGGAACTAAGGTTGCTTTAATCAAGGAATTTCCATTTTTCTGATTTTAATATTTTGCTTCTAACCTTGTTGAATCTTAGCAGGAGTTTGTGTGGAAGCTTGTGCTTGTTCTTGCTAGCACATAAGCTTAAAATTCGTGGGTGTGGATGTACATCCATGAGGTTTGCACCATTCTACTCAAAATCTGGTTAAAATCTTAATTTTTGGTGATTTTGTGTGTTACTTGTGTTCTTGTGGAATTTATGGTCTAATCTTGTTCAATACTGCATATTATACTTGTTAATGTGTTTGATTGGGCTTGGGTGGTCTTAAAATACACTTATACTTGTTTAAATTGGATTTGGAAAAGATAAGGGGTGTTTGGGATTATCTGTTTAAGATCATAAGTTGCTATTGTGTTGTTGAAAGTTGTTGTTTATGCTTGTTATTTGTTATCTACTTGGTTGAGAACTAAAACCTGCAAGTTATTGGGTTTAAAACCTTGAATCAAAGATTGTGCTATAACTTATTGTTTTTTACTGTTTTTGACCTAAAATTTTGGTAATACTTAGAGTATATGCATGTTTAGGGATATAAGCTGTTAAATCAAAGTTTTCATAACATATCTTAGACATCTGAGTGTTTGAATTTGGCTTGTTGGTCAAGTACATCAGCAAAGTAAAAATCTGCTTGTGTTAGTGTTCATTAGTAACCGTATTGTGCTTGAATCTTGACCTAGGCTTTGAATCATTGCATGAAACATGTTTAAACTTGTTCATTTAAGTTTATTATAGCTTGTGTATGCATTTGGTGAAGTTTGGCTGGTTGAATTGTGCTATAAGTGCTTATTGAACCATAACTGCTTATTTGTTCATGTCTGGGCTAGATCTGGTGATGTTTTGAATTAACTGCACAGATTGGCTGACTGTGATTGTGTTTTTGTGATTGTTATTGACTCCTTATGATTAACTGATCATTTGGGTGCCTTTGTGAAACTTGAATCCACAAAAAAGTCACTAAAAACAAAAACTCAATTAAGTCAAGCAGTGGAAAAAGTTACCACTGCTCAGACACCAAAACTAGCCCCTGCTAGTGTAATTTTGCATTCAGCTTATTTATAAGCCATATTGGCTTATTTAAACGTGCAACAACTTACTTTTTGTGATCAATCTTCCTCATTTGACCCATTTGTTTGAACTGGAGCTTATCAGACCTTGGCTTTGACTTTCTGCTAGAAAACTCATAAAGTTGACTTTTAATTAAGTGCTTATTTGCTTATTCCAGCTTATTGAGTGGGCTTATTTGAAAAATTTTTGTTGATTAAGCTTAGTTAAGTCATTTAAAAGCTTTTGAAACTTGAATCAGCTCTTGGGGTGGCCTAGAACTCGAAAACGACTATTTTGTCGTTTTGTGAAGATAGCTTTTTGCTTATTCAGGCTTATTCCTTGTGTTTATTTCAAATTTGTTTTTACAGAACTCTTAAGGAACTCAAAATAAGCTTGTGTGTCTAATTTGAGCTTATGGCATCAGCTTATAGCTTAATGGGCCAATAAGCCCATTAAGAATAAGCTGCTTTGAAATAAGCTAGCTTATACTCATTTTTAGCTTTTGGGCCTTCAGAGTTTTGTCTTTAAAATCAAATTTTGAGTCAGATAGGAGTTTTAGGCTTATTTGGACAACATTTTTCTTATTGGGCCTTAATAAGCCCATTAAGCTAACTGTTTGGACTTTTGGCCCATTCTAGGCCCATTAGGGGTATTTAGGTAATTTCAACTTCATTTATGTGTTTATTAGGTTAAAATAAACTAGTTTGCAACTTTTTAGAAATTTTTATAAATTTTGGATTTTTAATATTATTTTATTATTATTTTATTATTAAAAATTAAAATTAAAATTTTTCAAGTTTTTATATTTTTCTTAGGTTAAATACATTAAGTTAGGAATTTTACAATTTTTACAATATTTTTATTGTCATTAGATTAAATTTTATAATTATTTTAAGTTTAAATAGTTTTTAATTGTTTTTAAATAGTTTTTATTAATTTTAAAATTTTCAAAAATAGCTTTAAATTAAGTCAGATCATTTTAAAGGTTTACAATTGAAAAAATCTCATTTTGGGCTTTTTGTTAATTAAGTTGATTTTTTGGGCTTTAATTAGCATTAAAAAATTATTATTTAATTAAATAAAAGGGTCGAGTGATTTTTGATTTTTTGTAAACTTTAATTACATTATTTATGATTTATTGCAATTTTCTGGGAATTTTTAGGGTAAATTTTTAATTTTGTCACTTTTTACGGTTTTACGTGTATGACTTTATCGTCTTAGTTTAATTCGTCATCGTAACCGTCATTCTTTTCTTATCTCATTTCTATCTTCATTTCTCATAATCAATATAATCACAAAGTTAATCATCTCTTAACACACACACCAAGCCTCCTTGGGAAACGAACTTGAACCACATTGGTCATTAGTGCTTGGTTTTCCTAAACCGACACTTAATACTTTCCCTATTTTGCTCTCTTTTCCTAATGGGTAGTAAAAACTCTACATCAACGCTCTTATCATACTAACAGATGTCGTAACATATATTTTGGATGCATTTATTATATAACAAACGTTGTAAAAATTCGTGTGATGCCTTAATCATACTAAAACATGCCCTTATTATAACAATAATCGTTATATTATGATTAACATTACCTTTAGCATAAAAATAGATGGCCTAGACATACACAATGATACAATAATGCTCATGCAAGCATAACAAAAAGACGCCATAGCATAACATTATGCTATAATCAGACTAAATACTAACAGATGTTGTAACACGTATTTTGTATTGTGGATGCACTAACTATACAAAAAAAAGTTGTAACAGTTCGTGTGATGCCCTAATTATATGAAACGATGCCCTTATTATAACAATAATTGATAACTAATTATCATTACATGTTACCTTGAATATATAGAAAACATAACAAAATTGATGCCCTAAAAATATCAAACGAATGCCCTAATAATTTTGTTTAGGGCATCTGTTTAGTGCATTTCATTTAGGGCATCTGTTTTATATTTTAGGGCATCTGTTTTTGTTTTCTATGTTTCTATAAACAGATGAACTAAACAAAACAAGTAGATGCCCTAACTTAACATGGTACAATTGTCATACTAAAAGATATCATATGACATATTTTGGATGAATTATATAAACAAACTTTATAACAATTCATATGATACACTAATCATACTAATAGATGCCCTTATAACAATAATTAACAACTGATTATGATTACACATTACTCTAAAACTAAATTCCCTAAGCATATACAAAGATTTCTTAATTTGTTATAAATTGATGCCCTAAATATACACATAGATGCCCTAATTAGTAATGCCCATATTAAGAATGTCATAGGTTACAAATAAATTTGATGCCTTAATACAATATTAAACATATGCCGTAAAAGAACACAAATGGATGCATTACAAGAACACAAATAAATTCAAAATTTTTAATATTATCGAACTATTTATAAAAGTTTCTATTTTTTTCAAATTTTTGAGTTTTTTAAAAATTTTGAGTTTTTTAAAAATTTTCGAACTATTTTTGTAACACCCCATTTTGGTAAATGGAATGTCACGCGTGATTATGGCGTGTCATCAAAGCATACAAGGATAAATGTATTAAACATCACATGACCATAAAGGAAATGCCGGAAACAAACATCGGTACCCCAAAGTAAAACTCATCACACACAAACATAAGTACTGTAAATGAAAAGGACTAAACAATGTCCCAAGAAATGAGTATCAAAGTATGAAGAAATGCATAAAGTAATGAAGGCTATGAAGCTTCCAATCCATATGCACGTACGCTTAAAGTCTACGAGAGTCCCTGAATACCTGCCGTTTTGGGAACATGAAAGGAAAACGGCTGAGCATAACGCTCAGTGCACGGATATACAAGTATAGCATGAATAATATAAGCATATAAGCATATAGCAGCGGAAATGTCTAAGTCCTGGAAAACCTGGTATAACTTAGTAAAACTGGTTTTATAGTTTGAAAAGCCTTATGTTTATCTATAAAATCTGTTTAACATGTTTACCATTAGCCAATATAGGTCATGAAATATCAACGTGCATGAATACTTGGAGGGGTGACCTCGTCATGCAACTAGAGGGGTTGCCTCTAATTAATATAAGTTTTTGGGTAGGAGGGATCAGCTCCTTGTTAAGGATGCAAGGCACACACCACATTTACCTGAATAATCTGTAAAAACATGTAACCTAGGATGCACCCATACGCCCCATATGATAATAATAATATGGCCAAAAGCTGAAGGGACGCCACGAGCTATCACTCCGCCGTGGTGAAGTCATAACACTAGTGCCTCCAGTGTTATGGTTATGATACCTCCATAACTAGGTGAAACTGGTCATGCATGTATATGGATTTAGGTATCTAATTAAACATAAGCAATTCAAAAACATATAAAACATATAATGGGAAAATAACCCAAGCCGAAATATCACAAGTACCGCCTCGTCCTGGGCCATCGCACAGAAAACTATAACCGAAATCCTTTTTTATCTGGCATTAACTTCGAACCATGTGCATCTAGCGCACCTTTTACTAAGATCAACGTAGTCTATTTTATTATCTTTGTTTATTTATTTTAATTTTTTATGAATATGTCCATTTGTCTCTTTTTTTAGTGGTTTAGAATAGAACAAGTAATAAAATGTCTAGGAATTTTAATATCAAGTCAAGATTGATTTATAGTGTCTGTATACGGGGAATCCTAATAAGGAAAGAATGTCCATACTGAAAGGACGGAGAATCCATACCTTGTGTCCAGTGAACGAAGAAGACGAACGGAAGAGAGTCCTACTTCAATATCACTAACGCTACATAAATAATATACGTGTATAAGTATTCTGATTACTGTATACGTAACTGGTTTTATATCATGTCTTAGCTTGTTTTATATGTTCCTGTTTTGTTTTACTGATTTTATCATTATGTTGTGTTTATCATGTATTATGTCTATTCTAATTAAGTATTACTTGTATTTCTTGTATTATTATACGTGTTGTGTAATAATAAGTAACTTTCTAAAAATAGCAGGTTTCCTAAAATAGAAAGTTTCCAAAAATAGAAAGTTTTTAAAAATAGAAAGTTTCAAAATAGATTTACCGCTTAAAATAGATAAGTTTCTAAAAATAGAAAGTTTCCATAAATATATTAGCTGTCTTAATTAAATAAGTTTAAAGTTTTCATAATTAGAAATAAGCTGGATTATTAAGCTAATAATATAAGCTTATGTTTTACTGATTAATATTCTAAGTCATAGGATTTGTAGTATAGTTTATTAATTATTATATGTAAATTAAATAAACTATAGGTTATAAGATTTAATTAAATATAATCATGATTTAATTAAATTAAAGTGTTTAAAATACTTATGTTAAAACGTGTATTAATGTTTATATTAATATAACCTAAGTCATGTAAATTAATTAATTATAAGACATGTTTAATAATTAATTAATTATATAGTCTAATTAAATAATAGATACTTAGGTTAAAATCCATGTATTATTAATAATAATAATAACCTAAGTCATGTCTAAATTAAATTAGTTATGTACATGTTTAATTTATTTAATTAATCTTGTAATAATTTATCTTATAAAAATAATTAACTTGTAAAAAATCAGGTCGTGAATCGAACCCGTGTTTAAATCTAACATGTTGGAACCGTGTTTTAATTTAATAAGCGTGTCATGAACCGTGTTCGTGAACCCGTGAACCGGACCCGTGAACAGGACCCGTGAACCGGTCAAACAATCGCACCCTTAACAGTGGCAAATTGGCTTGGCCGGTTGCCACTGTTTTCGTAAAACAGCCACCGGCCCACGCTGGTGGTTCCCTTGGTCTTAGCTAGCCGCCGACTATCAAATGCTTTCCTTATTTAGCCACCGGCTTAAGCCGGTGGTGCATGTTTTGTTTCTAGCCGAGACCCACAAAGCCAAAACACACCCCCGACGCATGTCGGGGTTCCCTTGTTCTTGCGGCCGAGACACAACAACATCACACCAAGACCATAGGGTCTCGGTTGATGCGCAGCAAAGCAAGCCGAGACCATGGGGTCTCGGTTCCTTGCGTCGGCCGAACAAACACCCCTAAAACACCCATGATTAATTACCCTCCCATGATTAATTACATGTTAGTTAACTTGTTTTTATAATTCTATGATTTCATGTGTTATTATTTAATAAAACATAAAAAGAAAAGGGGTTTAATGATTTATCGACTACGTGAAACGATGATGAATGAAAACAGGAACACCCTTGCAAGAATTGATCACTAAAATCAACCAATCACACCCTTTTTGTGTGTTATACCCGGCGGCAAAGAGGAGAGAAAAGAGAGATTTAGGGTTTTGATATTTTCCTAACTTTTCTGTATTATGAAAAATATGAACCCCTTCTTTTCTTATTTAGTTAAAAGTCAAATGGGCTTAGCCCTTTCTTGTGTTGTTGCCGCGGGTATGTGGGGCCCACAAGGGGAAACCCATTGTTTTCCGTGTCTAAAAATTATACGTGTTCTCGTGTCGTGTTTACGTGATTTTATTTAGTTATCGTTCGTGTCGTAAACTATATTTATTCGTAATTGTAATAATTATACGTAAATACGTAATAATAAGTTCGTGATTATTTATGTTCATGATTTTCATGTTCGTGATTATAATTATTGTTGATAATAATTATCGTGTCTTAATACGTAATACATAATTATCGTGTAATAACACGTACGTAATACTTGTAATTCTTATTCGTGAAACGTAAACGTGCTAAATAAGGAAAGTTCTAATCATGTACGTACGATCATAAGGGTACTATTCATGGTGAAAGCATGCGGGTTTTACAACTCTTCCCCCCTAAAAAGAATAATTCGTCCCCGAATTATAGATAATGTAAACTAGAAAAGAAGAACATACCCAAATTCAAAAGATGAAATGAGGGTAAGAAGTCCGGATAGACTCATCTGTTTCCCAAGTGGCTTCCCGCTCGGTATGATCCCTCCAAAGGATTTTGACAAATGGAATCGTCTTCCTTCTCATGACTCGTTTCTTGTCTGTCAAGAACTCGTTCGGGTTCTTCTATGAAAGTAAGATCTTCACGAATCTGTTCCAGTGGATATTGAACCATATGAAGGGGATGATACTTGTACCCTCTGAGTAAGGACACATGGAAAACATCGTGGACATGAGAAAGCTGCGGAGGTAACGCTAAACGATAAGATACTTCACTGACTCGCTCAATGACATCAAACGGTCTGATGAATTGAGGACTGAGCTTCCCTTTGATGCCAAAACGTCTAACACCACGTGTCGGCGATACCTTAAGGAAGACGTGATCTCCTACGTTAAAATGTAAGTCCCTACGATGCTTGTCGGCATAACTCTTCTGACATGACCGTGCTTCTTGCAATTTCTACTTAGCTACTGCGACCTTCTCGTTGGTCAACTCAATCATTTCTGGTCCATCAAGTGTTCGCTCACCAACCTGATCCCAGCAGATTGGGGCGCAACACTTTCTGCCATACAACATCTCGAACGGAGCACACTTGATACTTGTGTGCCAACTGTTTTTGTATGCAAACTCTACCCCAAACAGATGTAATCGTCCCAATCTCCTGTCCATTCCAACGTACATGACCTCAACATGTCTTCTAATGTCTGAATCGTTCGCTCCGATTGCCCCTCTGTTTGTGGATGAAAAGTCATGCTAAGCTTAAGTTTTATACCCCAAGCTTTCTGCAGACTTCTCTAAAATCGCGAAGTGAAACGAGGATCTCTGTCTGAGACGATGCTGGATGGAGCACCATGAAGTCTCATGATCTCCTTCTTGTAAGTATCGGCGAGTTTACTGACCGAAACTTCCTTGCGGATTGGTAAGAAATGAGCTGACTTGATAAGTCGATCAACGATAACCCAAATCGCATCGTGCTTCCTCTTTGTCTGCGGAAGACCGGTAACAAAATCCATGGTGATTTTGTCCCACTTCCACTCTAGAACATCTAACGGTTGAAGAAGACCGCCAGATCACTGATGCTCGATCTTAACCTGCTGACAGGTAAGACATTTGGAGACGTAAGTCGCAACATCCTGTTTCATACCACTCCACCAAAAGTATTGCTTGATGTCATGGTACATCTTGGTCGAACCAGGATGAATAGAGAATGGGGATCTATGAGCCTCAGCTAACAATGCTTCCCGGAGTTCTTGATCATCAGGAACACAAAGTCTCGTGCCCTGCCATAAGATACCATCTGCGTCTACTCGAAATTCTGTCTGCTTCTCCGAATTCTGAATTATCGCCCAGATTTCACCGTCATCTTTCTGAGCTTCCTTGATCCTAGAGAGTAACTCGGGTTCTACTCTAAGATTATCCCAGTAACCGTGTTTTCCACGTACCATGATCTCAATGTCTAGTCGCTCCAAGTCTCTTATAATTTCCTCCTCAATTTTAATGCCGTTTATCATTCTGGACTTTCTGATAAGTTCATCTGCCACTACATTCGCCTTACCCGGGTGATACTACAGATTAATGTCATAATCCTTCAACAGCTCTAACTATCTCCTCTGTCTCATGTTCAATTCACGTTGAGTGAAGATGTACTTCAAGCTCTTTTGGTCCGTGAAGATGTCACATGATTCTCCATACAAGTAGTGACTCCATATCTTCGATGCAAACACGACTGCTGCGAGTTACAAGTCATGCGTAGGGTAATTTTCCTCATAAGGCTTAAGCTGCCGTGAAGCGTACGCGATCACTTTCCCATGTTGCATGAGAACACAGCCAAGTCCCTTCCCCGATGCATCACTGTAGATCTGAAATCCGCCTGTACCAGATGGGAGAGTAAGAATCGGTGCATATACTAACTTCTGCTTTAGGTCTTCAAAGCTCTTCTCTCTTTCTTCAATCAAGACGAATTTCTCCCCTTTTCGCATCAGTTTGGTCAATGGCTATGCTAAACGGGAAAAGTTCTCCATGAATCTACGGTAGTAACCAGCTAAGCCTAGGAAAATGCGAACTTCAGTCGCTGATTTCGGTCTTGGCCACTTGGTAATAGCCTTAACCTTTGCTGGATCCATAGTGATTCCTTCTGCTGATACAATGTGACCTAAGAATGCCACCTTGTCTAACCAGAACTCACACTTGGAGAATTTAGCATACAGCTGCTTCTGGTGAAGAATCTGTAATACTGTACGAAGATGGTCTTCGTGTTCCTCCTTGGACTTAGAGAATATCAGGATGTCGTCAATGAAGACAATGACGAACTTGTCCATAAATTCATGGAAGATTCTGTTCATCAAATCCATGAACACTGATGGAGCATTGGTAAGGCCAAATAGCATGACAACAAATTCGTAGTGGCGATAGCGTGTATGGAAAGCAGTCTTGGCAATGTCCTGCTCTTTAACCCGTAGCTGATGATAGCCTGACCTTAAATTAATCTTGGAGAAATGTTTGGCCCCTTGGAGTTGGTCAAACAGATATGCGTGGTAGAGGATACATATTCCTGATGGAAATCTTGTTGAGCTCGCGATAGTCTATGCAAAGACGCATACTGTCGTCCTTCTTCTTAACGAATAAGACCGGTGCGCCCCATGGAGATGCGCTCTGTCGAATGAAGCCTCGTTCCAGAAGTTCTTGCAATTGATCCTTCAGCTCCTTCAACTCTATGGGATCCATGTGATAAGGAGCCTTGGAAATCGGCTCAGCTCCTGGGATGAGCTCGATATTAAATTCCACTTCACGTGCAGGTGGTATGCCCAGAAGTTCTTCTGGAAATACATTTGGAAATTCTGACACTGTCGGCTGATTCTGAATTGATGGAGATTCAGCATCCATGTCATGAACAGTAGCTAGATAGCCATCGCAACCATGTGAAATTAATGCACGTGCTTGCAGGGTTGATATGATTTGTACATACCTTCCGGGTACGAACCCATTGTGAATGTAATCTGGTGCATTAACATCACCAAAGATAACTCGATATGAATGGCATTCTATGGTAGCGTGATGCTTGGATAGCCAATCCATGCCCAATATCATGTAAAAATCATTCATGTCCAGCGGAAGTGCGTCAACAGGACGAATCTTGTCATCGAACTCTAAGGGAAGGCTCTTGTACACATGGGTTATGCGTACAGAGTCTCTTAAAGGCGTGGAAATATTCATTATATTCTCTAGTGGCATGAGGAGTATCCTAACATTCTTAGCATAAGCAGTAGAAATGACCGAGTGAGTAGCACCCGTGTCAAAAAGAACACATACAGCTTGACCATACATATACAAGATTCCCGTGATGGTACCTGTAGACTTGTTGGCCTGATCGCGAGATGTCATGTAAACGCGTCCACTAGTAGGAGGCGGCTTGGTATCAGCATGTCCCAATGTGCCCTCCATCTCTCCCTTGCGGCAATCCTTCATGCGATGGCCAGGAAGACCACACTTGAAACATGCGTCGCTGTCGCGGCGACATGGCCCTGGGTACCTACGGTTGCAGGTAGTGCAAAGAGGATGAGTATATCCTCCAGCAGGCGTCCTTGCTGGCTGAGAGCCTGATAAGAACAATATACATGAGACATGATAATAGGTACAAAGGACAATGCGGATAATTCGTAAGATGGAATACCAGTGATAGCTGGACGGTTAGGCTGTGAACCTCTCTGGTTCTGGTACCTCTCGTTACCATGATTCCTGGTAGAAGATTCTCTAATGTGTCAGAATTAAGAACTATAACATGTAATCATAAGAAAATGAGTAAGTATAAGGACCTGCTGCTGTTGGAGTTTCCAGCGTTATTACGGTAATTATCATTACCGCCACGCCTATCCGTAGCAGAACGGTCGTGAGTCTGACCGTTTCTCTTGGGTTGAGTAGGCTGTTGCTGAGTAGCCGGCTGAGACCGGTCCCCAGTCTTCTACCTGGAAGATACAGTTTAAAAGAGATGTAAATTTTGACATATGCTAAAAAGAATACGGTTTGGTCACCGTTGAATGACGAATGTTACCTCTTCTCGGGTCTCTCTGCTTCCTCGAACTCTTCTCTTTCCTGTAGCATCTCCAGCTTACGTGTTGCATCAGCCACTTGTGCCACCGTATTGAACGTAGCACACACCAAGTTGTTTACGACCGATGTACGAAGAGCCCACCGGAAGTGGTATGCTTGCTCTTCGGGAGTACCTGCTGCTGCACCAAGAAAACCAGCTAAACGAAGAAAGCGCTGCATGAACTCGTTGCTATTCTCCCCAGATCTATGTCGGATTCCATGGTACTCTCTCTTTAGCTTGTCTTGCTTAGCCTTGGGAAAGAACTGTCCCATCACCAAATCCCTGAACTGAGCCCAAGTCAAACCAGCCACCCAATTATCACCTCCCTTAGACTGCTTCAGTGCCTTCCACCATGCTAATACATCACCTTCGAACCGGTAGCAGGCCAACCTCGACTTGATGACGGGGTCACAGCCAATGGCATCGAAGATCTTCTCAATGTGAGACAACCAGCTTTCAGCTTCACTGGGGCTATCTGTTCTCTCGAAAGCTCAAGGGTGTAACTTATTAAATCTCTCCAGCCATGTGACCAATGTTCCTGGAGGAGGAGGAGGAGGTACTGGGCGCTATTGCTGATTGTTGGCAGCCTGCACCTCAGTCCTGATTTCGTTCCTCAACTGAGGAAGCATAGCTTGCATTGCAGCTTGGACTGCTGCATTGAGTTGTTCCTGCTCGCGTGTGAGAACCATCTGACAGTATAACATAAAAATACATGATTAACTGATCAAAACATAAACTATATACATGAAAAAAAATTATACCAATAAATCATGAGAAAAAAAATTTATGCAGAAAAACTAGTACATGAATGCATGATGCAGTTTTATGAAAACTTTTATATGCGCGAGAGTGAACGCCTATGGTCAGTTCACTCAAAACAAAAGACATGGCGAGGGGACGCCAATGGGTCGGTCCCAAAGTTAAAAGTTTCGATAAAATCACATGCGACTAAATAGAGCCAGTCCTGTACCAACCATTACTTAGTCATAAACCTGCGACAATGACATATATATGTATGCATGAAAATGATGAATGCATGAAAACCGACTATCAGTTCTAGGAAGACCATAGTGACTACCCGCTAATCACAGGTCGTGTTTTGAGAGCCTACAGGTCGAATCCTTGGCTCTAATACCATAATTGTAACACCCCATTTTGGTAAATGGAATGTCACGCGTGATTATGGCGTGTCATCAAAGCATACAAGGATAAATGTATTAAACATCACATGACCATAAAGGAAATACCAGAAACAAACATCGGTACCCCAAAGTAAAGCTCATCACACACAAACATAAGTACTGTAAATGAAAAGGACTAAACAATGTCCATAGAAATGAGTATCAAGTATGAAGAAATGCATAAAGTAATGAAGGCTAGGAAGCTTCCAATCCATATGCATGTACACTTAAAGTCTACGAGCGTCCCTGAGTACCTGCCGTTTTGGGAACATGAAAGGAAAACGGCTGAGCATAACGCTCAGTGCACGGATATACAAGTATAGCATGAATAATATAAGCATATAACCATATAGCAGCGGAAATGTCTAAGTCCTGGAAAACCTGGTATAATTTAGTAAAACTGGTTTTATAGTTTGAAAAGCCTTATGTTTATCTTATAAAACCTGTTTAACATGTTTACCATTAGCCAATATAGGTCATGAAATATCAGCGTGCATGAATACTTGGAGGGGTGACCTCGTCATGCAATTAGAGGGGCTGCCTCTAATTAATATAAGTTTTTGGGTAGGAGGGATCAGCTCCTTGTGAAGGATGCAAGGCACACACCACATTCACCTAAATAATCAATAAAAACATGTAACCTAGGATGCACCCATACGTCCCACATGATAATAATAATATTGCCAAAAGCTGAAGGGACGCCACGAGCTATCACTCCGCCGTAGTGAAGTCATAACACTAGTGCCTCCAATGTTATGGTTATGGTACCTCCATAACTAGGTGAAACTAGTCATGCATGTATATGGCTTTAGGTATCTAATTAAACATAAGCAATTCAAAAACATATAAAACATATACTGGGAAAACAGTTGGCTGCATACGGGGAATCCTAATAAGGAAAGAATGTCCATACTGAAAGGACGGAGAATCCGTACCTTGTGTCCAGTGAACGAAGAAGACGAACGGAAGAGAGTCCTACTTCGATATCGCTAACGCTACATAAACAATATACGTGTATACGTATTCTGATTACTGTATACGTAACTGGTTTTATAATATGTCTTAGCTTGTTTTATATGTTCTTGTCTTGTTTTACTGATTTTATCATTATGTTGTGTTTATCATGTATTTTGTCAATTCTGATTAAGTATTACTTGTATTTCTTGTATTATTATACTTGTTGTGTAATAATAAGTAACTTTCTAAAAATAGCAGGTTTCCTAAAATAGAAAGTTTCCAAAAATAGAAAGTTTCCAAAAATAGAAAGTTTTCAAAAATAGATTTACTGCTTAAAATATATAAGTTTCTAAAAATAGAAAGTTTCGATAAATAGATTACTGCCTTAATTAAATAAGTTTCTAAAAATAGAAAGTTTCCATAATTAGAAATAAGCTGGATTATTAAGCTAATAATATAAGCTTAAGTTTTACTGATTAATATTCTAAGTCATGTGATTTAATAGTATAGTTTATTAATTATTACATGTAAATTAAATAAACTATAGGTTATAAGATTTAATTAAATATAATCATGATTTAATTAAATTAATGTTTTTGGGTAGGAGGGATCAGCTCCTTGTGAAGGATGCAAGACACACATCACATTCACCTGAATAATCTATAAAAACATGTAACCTAGGATGCACCCAAACGCCCCACATGATAATAATAATATGGCCAAAAGCTGAAGGGACGCCACGAGCTATCACTCCGCCGTGGTGAAGTCATAACACTGGTGCCTCCAGTGTTATGGTTATGGTACCTCCATAACTAGGTGAAACTAGTCATGCATGTATATAGCTTTAGGTATCTAATTAAACATAAGCAATTCAAAAACATATAAAACATATACTGAGAAAACAGTTAGCTGCATATGGGGAATCCTTATAAGGAAAGAATGTCCATACTGAAAGGACGAAGAATCCGTACCTTGTGTCCAGTGAACAAAGAAGGGGAAACCCATTGTTTTCCGTGTCTAAAAATTATACGTTTTCTCGTGTCGTGTTTACGTGATTTTATTTAGTTATCATTCGTGTCGTAAACTATATTTATTCGTAATTGTAATAAATATACGTAAATACGTAATAATAAGTTCGTGATTATTTACGTTCATGATTTTCATGTTCGTGATTATAACTATTGTTGATAATAATTATCGTGTCTTAATACGTAATACATACTTATCGTGTAATAACACGTACGTAATACTTGTAATTCTTATTCGTGAAACGTAAACGTGCTAAATAAGGAAAGTTTTAATCATGTACGTACGATCATAAGGGTACTATTCATGGTAAAAGCATGCGGGTTTTACAATTTTGGATTTGAAAAAAATTTTGAAAAAAATTTTCGAACTGTTTTGAGTTTTTTTTTAAGTTTTTTTAAAATTTGAAAAAAAAAATTTGAAAAAAAAATATTTGAATTTTTTTTTTTGTAAAAAAAATTAGGAATTTTCTTTTATTTCGATCGATTTTTATTTTGTTTTTTAATATTAAAATTTCTTATTAGATTATATAACTAAAAAAAGTTATTTTTTAAAGTTGACCTTAAAGTTTGAGTGTTTACAAAATCTACCCTATAACTTAGTTTTCTAAGTTTTCTATTGAGATGAGGTTTTCTCTAGAACCCATCCTTATATATATATATATATATATATATATATATATATATATATATATATATATATATATATATATATATATATATATATATATATATATATATATATATATATATATATATATATATATATATATATATATATATATATATATATATATATATATATATATATATATATATATATATATATATATATATATATATAGAGAGAGAGAGAGAGAGAGAGAGAGATTTGGGATCAAATAAGAACTTTTTAAAGTTTTAAAAATAAGAACCCAATTAGTGATTGACAAGTGTTATTTAGTAAATAAAAAACAGAAAATTAATTAAATAGTAAAAAGGACATTGTAGGAATTTTATATTCTTTATTTGCTAACCCTACCATCATACTCATAACACCCATAGCAACAAAAAAAACTCTATTAATCACCCCTCGTAAAAACCTACAGGATAAATCCCCTGTCACTACCCGCCCCAACCCAATCAAATCCCGTCACTAATCAATCAAACCTGCCGGAAAATCCTCACAAAACCTATTACCATCGCTACCCAACCGCCGCTGCTACCAAACCGCCACCGTCATCGTCAGATATACCCACTGTTGCCATTGTCTGGTCTACCCACCGTCTCCATCTTCAGATCTGCCCCTCCGTCTCCGTCTTCAGATCTGACCCAGCGTCACCGTCGTCAGATCTACCCACTTCTGCCAACACATCAGATCTACTCATAGCCGCTGCTCGTGTTGAAACCATGATATCTAGGCACTTCCGTCAAGTGTTAATCCTATATCGAGTATCGAGTATCAGATCTAGTTGTTGCTTCTTCCTACTATCTTCGGTACACATGATACAACATGGTAGGTGGTGCACACGACCACCATGTTCAGGTAAGTGGTATTGTGATGATGGTGGGATGGTGTTAATAGTCTAATGCACCATGTACCAGTGTATCGGAGTCTCGTGATGGTGGGCAGTGTTAATGGATTTATGCACCATGTACCGGTGTTGGTGGGTTGATACACTAGATTTTTTATGTCCAAGTTAGATTATCTAGAAAATTGTACATCATATTTTTATGTATTTGATCAGTTGTTTCAAAAATTGTACATCAGATTTTTGTGTATTTATATTCGTTTTTGAAATTGTATCAGTTGTTTTGTATTTGTGTACCAGTTGTATCATTTGTTTGGAAATGTGTGGTAATGTACAGTAATATTGCGCAATGATAAAGTAGTACAGTAGTTTTTTTGTGCCAGAATATATTGACTCGTTTAAAAGTTTGATAGAAATAAAATTAATTTCAAAATGTATCGGGGAATCCTTAAAAAATGTACCACTGAATTAGTTAAATGTAATAAAAAATATTAAATGTACCATTGAATCAGTTGAATGTAATAAAAAAAATATTGTCAGGTGTATCGTATCATTTAAAAAAATTAAAAATTGTATGGTTTTAATAAAAGACATACTAAATTTTAATAGTAATTCTCAAAAATACCCTTCAAAATCTACTTATTTATAACACCATCATTAATTAATTTTCAATCTCATCAAAGACTATTTACTATATCCAACAGTTGTAATTAGTTCTTATTTTTATAACTTTAAGTTAGTTCTTACAAGAACCACCCTATATATATATATATATATATATATATATATATATATATATATATATATATATATATATATATATATATATATATATATATATATATATATATATATATATATATATATATATATATATATATATATATATATATATATATATATATATATATATATATATATATATATATATATATATATATATATATATATATATATATATATATATATATATATATATATATATATATATATATATATATATATATATATATATATATATATATATATATATATATATATATATATATATATATATATATATATATATATATATATATATATATATATATATATATATATATATATATATATATATATATATATACTAGCCTTTAGACCTGTCTGGTGGACAGGCTAGCTTTAAGTATATATTTTTTTAAGGAAAATTGAATTTATGTGTGTTTGTATTAGAAGTTTAGTATATGTAGTGTTAGTTATGGCATTGATATTTTAATTATATGTAGCATAGAATAGACAAAAACAACGTAATTTAAGATATTTTATTTATTTAAGAATATTATGAGTTAATTGAATTTGCATACGTTAACGGTATGAATAAGTTTGTTACATTAAATTTTTTTGGAATTTCAATAATATTTTATAAATATTTTATGTATTTTTGAATTTTATGAGGTAATAAATTTTGTATATGTTAATGTTATGAATAACGTTTTTTACATTAATTTTTTTTGAAATTAATGTTATTTTAGTTAATTTTTTTAGAATTTTGTATTTAAGGTATTGTTTCACAATCCTTCCATATATATTTTTATATAATTAATTCCTATTTTATTTTTGAAGCATTTTATGGAATCATTTTTATAGAATTTTGTATTTAAGGTATTGTTTCACCATTCTTCCTTATATATTTATAGAATTTTGTATTTAAGGCATTATTTGTAATTCCTATATATATTTTTATTGAATTTTATATTTAAGGCATTATTTGGAATTCCTATTTTATTTTTGAAGCAATATATATATATGTATGCATATATATATATATATATATATATATATATATATATATATATATATATATATATATATATATATATATATATATATATATATATATATATATATATATATATATATATATATATATATATATATATATATATATATATATATATATATATATATATATATATATATATATATATAAATATATGTATATATATATATATAAATATATATATATATATATATATATATATATATATATATATATATATATATATATATATATATATATATATATATATATATATATATATATATATATATATATATATATATATATATATATATATATATATATATATATATATATATATATATATATATATATATATATATATAGAGAGAGAGAGAGGAGGGTTAATGTGAGACTAAAATTAAAATTGTAAAAGTAAGAACTAATTGTAAGCCATTGGATCGATTAAATGGTGTTTAATGAGATTAACAATTGCTTAATGATAATGGAGTAATTAAATAGAGTATGAAGGGTACTTTTGGAATTAAATTAAAATATGCTTAGCATGGTTTTTATGTTTTTCGTTTATTAGTAGTTTTTAAATAACTCACTGATTCTTTTTATCAAAAATTTGAAAAAGATGTAATGATACATAAAAGTCAATAAAACATACCGTAATACATAACCGTTCTAAAAATAAAATAAGTCAAATTATTACAAAACACGCATCCTTTTCAAAACTGATACAACTCGTCTAATACACATGCAACATCTTAAAAATAAGTGATGCAGCAAGGTTCATCATTTCTGATATAACTAATGCGTCTGGGCATGTCATTTCGAAAATAACTGATGGGTCTGGTACACCGTCTCGAAAAAATCTGATGCATCAAACGTCTCGAAATATAACTGATGCGCCCAGGTACATCATCTCGGAAATAACTGATGCGCCGGATATATCGTCTCAAAAACAACTGATGCGTCCGGATACATCGTCTCGGAAATAACTGATGCGTCTGGTACATCATATCGGAAATAACTGATGGATCCGGGTACATTATCTCAAAAATAACTTATACGTCCGAATACATCTATCTTGAAAAATAAATGATAATGATACATCTGTTGAGATCCTCAAATATATCCTTAAGTGGCACATCGACTAACAACCACTTAATTTCATCTCACTAATCTTATGTACTAAAAATATTACTATTTTTTCCTTACATACATACATACGAGAGTGATGCAAGATTTTTTTCTTATATTATGTTAAAAAAGAAGATATAAGGTAGTTGTTGTGGCACTTTTCTAACATTTATTATTACAACAGATTTGTGGCTTTTTAACCCAGAATATGGTGGCGAAGATGAGTGGATCTGGCGTGTTGACGACCATGGATGGATCTACAATATGAGAAATATTTTCATTAGTACATCGAACCCCTTTACACGACCCCAAACAAACCGGATACATAAGCCAGAACCGATACATCTAAAGATTTGTGTATCAAATCGTGTGTTTCAATGATCTTGTAAATAAATTTGAGATAATGAGGGTTTAGATACACAGATCCCTTCGAGACCAAATTAAGAACTTCAAATCCGTCCGAGACACAAACTTTTGTTGTTCTTCGTGTTTTTCGAATTAATTCAGGGGTTTTGTGAGAGATGCGCTGGTGTTTATTAAGGTTTAAATGACGGTCGGATTTGAGAGCACTGATATGGTCGCCGGAAAATAAGAAGGATGGGTGGAGAAATGGTATGAGGACAGAGGAGAGGTTATGTAAATAGGGTTATTGAAAATATAGGACGTGTAAAATTTCTATAATACCCTTTTGTATATATGTTTTTAAATTTTAGGTTCTTTTAATACTAAAATCCATTTGTCAACTACTCATTGGGTTCTCACTTTTATAACTTTAAAAAGTTCTCATTTGATCCAAATTCTATATATATATATATATATATATATATATATATATATATATATATATATATATATATATATATATATATATATATATATATATAGGGGCACGCTATATGTAAAACCACTTTTTTGGTACAGAACTTACAGAATCATTTTACACCAATAAGAATTTAGTATTATCAAAAACATTTATTTATTTGAAAAGGGTATAATAGGAAAGTACATTTTTTTCAATGTTAAATAATTAAAGATTTTTTGTTATGCTTAATTTTCGGAATTAAAAAATTGCACTTTTATAATATTATATTTTTCAGGCAAACATGTCTTCTAAAAAATGAAACACATATATGTTTTTTTTAATTATTGTACATACAGGTTTTTCTTAATTATTGTAGATTTGCATATGTCGTGAGTGTGATAGTTTACTTAAAAAGTTATTTGCATAGGTGTTTCTAACATTATTTGATCTTCAAATTTATAACCAAAATTAAAGCATTCACATGTAAACTCTAAATATTTTAACAAATCAAGAACATAAATACACAAAATTTAATATCAATATAATTCATGTACAAGTTAAAAATATGTGTGAACTCTTCCTTTTCTCAACAAATACGTTAAAACATATATGACGGCCTTCAAGAACATGTATGTAAGCCTTCAAAAATATAAAAACATGTACGCAAGTTAAAAACATGTGTGCACTATTCTCTTTTTCATCAAATACATAAGAACATATATGTCGGCATTCAAGAACATGTATGCAAGCCTTCTAAAAACATATACATTTACTCATAATAATTGTTATCAGCACATAAGCGGCATGTCTTGAAAAAATATGTGTGGTTGTGTCGACTTCCGAAACTTCATAATTGCAATAGCCAAAACACAATCCTGTAACAAAAAAATGAAATATAGTAGTTAATGATATAATCATCAAAACATACGAAAAAGAAACTAAGTACAAACTTTGCCAAAGTGATAAAGAGTTGCTGATTTAAATAATGATAAAATAGACTACTAGATTAGACGTGAAATTTAGTAAACATAATTATGAATGCCTCCTTAAAAACATGTATGTTTCATAAATTAATAATTAAATCACCAAAAATATACATGTTGTTCATATACTATTGTAATTAAATTGTACAAAGAAACCATTCTAAATCGGTCACTTTGAATAACTCTGTGACATATTTGTTGATCATATATTTCTTCTATCATTTCCACCTAATATCGTCACTTTTCAGGTTCATATATTTTGTCGATATAAAAAACTTGAGCATAAAAACAAATCGTTCTTATCCTAAAAAAAAGTGACATCGTTACTATTAAAGAGATTAAAACATTCTGGAAAAAAAACCACAAACAAAAACATGGGTGTTAGTGTAATCGACGAATCAACCGCATTGTCCTTTGTTTATTAGCGTATTTGAAATTTAAATGCCATAGACACCAAAGTCATACAATTAGTCAATTACAACGAAATAAAAAATACCTTATGCCTACGTATACAATGTTGATAGTAGAAATCTTTAATTTTTCACCCATAAGTTAACCATTAATAACTTAATAAATCTATAGCATACCTCCGAAAAAAGGAATCTCGAGGAAAAGATGTGATGTGGCAGGAGGCTGTGAAAACAACATATGATTATGGATAGAAACAAGCGACGATTGAGAAAGATCTGGTGGCACATTTTCGTGGATCTTCTTCAATCACTTTTTTTTAAAGATTTTCGTGGTGGCTGAGAAAGATGAAGTAGGTTTGAGAAGGGAATTAACTTTATCTTAAATGAATAGAAACAAACGACGGTTATGGAGAAATTTTTTAAAATAAATATACCTAAAATTCCAATAATACCCTTTTGGTAATAAAAAGTTAATTTTTAACTTTTGATTTATTACAATTTTGCCACACATCATCTAAGCCATTGATCTAGTTTATCCAATGGTTGAAATTGATTTAAACTGATTCTGTAAGTTCTGTACCAAAAAAGTGGTTCTACATATAGCGCTTCACTATATATATATATATATATACATATATATATATATATATATATATATATATATATATATATATATATATATATATATATATATATATATATATATATATATATATATATATATATATATATATATATATATATATATATATATATATATATATATATATATATATATATATATATATATATATATATATATATATATATATATATATATATATATATATATATATATATATATATATATATATATATATATATATATATATATATATATATATATATATATGTATATATATATATATATGTATATATATATATATATATATGTATATATATATATATATGTATATATATATATGTATATATATATATATATATATATATATATATATATATATATATATATATATATATATATATATATATATACGTATATATATACGTATATATACGTATATATATACGTATATATACGTATATGTATACGTATATATATGCGTATATGTATACGTATATATATGCGTATATGTATACGTATATATATATGTATATATATATAGAGTTGGGGTAAAATAAAACAATTTTTAAAATAAAATAAATGAGGTGGAACCACATGCTGCCACGTGTCCCCCCTTTTTTTCAAAAAAAAATGGTGTCTTTTTGTAATTTATAAAACTTCAGGGGCCTTTTTCAATAATTATCTTAAACTTATATAATCTGGGTTTTTTTCACACACACATTTGGATCGACTATTTCATTTCCACCGTAACCAACCACCATCTTCTCCTCCATTTTCTCCCCATCTTCTCCATCGTGAATCACCACCTTCCCCACCTGGTCCATCGTCTTCCCCACCTTCGCCACCACTAACCACCACCTCCATCGACTTGTTCATTCAAAGATTCAACGGTTTGATTTGATAACCCTATTTCTTTATGTTGATTCACCATTGGACCACCTTCTGTCCACCGTACTTTCACCATCGCACCACCAGCGTCATGTTAACAACCGTTCCCCAGTTGGTATGTGTTTAGATTCGACCAAAAACTTTAAAAGTAAGCTTTTTTATGTTCTATTTAATTATCGTTGATGAATACGGTATATTGATCTTTGTTTTTACTACTTTCGTAACGAATTTTGAGAGAAAAACAGTTGAAATAGTATATATGAAACCTGCATACTAGGTGTTTGATAAAATGTCTTTATGATTTTCTATAACTGTGATGCGTTAGTTCTAACTGTGATGCTTTAAGTCATAATGTGATGCAGTAAGATATAAAGTAATGTAGTAGATCGTAACTGTAATGCGGTAGAAACATATATGTGACGCAGTAGGATATAAAGTAATGTAGTAGAACGTAACAGTAATGTAGTAAAAGTTATTTGTAAAAGTGATAAAGTATGCATGTGATTTGCTATTGTTCATATGCATGATTTACTACATTACAGCTTTATTTCTACGACATTGCAATTTAATTTTAATGCATTGTAATGAAGTAGGTTACGTATATTCTTCATATGCATGATTTACTGTATTAAAACTTTATTTCTACTACATTAAGGTTTAAATTTTAATGCATTTAATGCAGTAGGTTACTCGTGTTATTTATATGCATGATTTACTACATTGCAGCTTAATTTCTACTACATTATAGTGTAATTTTAATGCATTGTAATGAAGTAGGTTACGTACATTCTTCATATGCATGATTTAATGCATTAAAAATTTATTTCTACTACATTAAGGTTTAAGTTCTAATGCATTTAATGCAGTAGGTTACTCGTGTTGTTCATATGCATGATTTACTACATTGCAGTTTTATTTCTACTACATTACAGTTTAATTTTAATGCATTGTAATGAAATAGGTTACGTACATTCTTCATATGCATGATTTACTGTATTAAAAACTTATTTCTACTACATTAATTTTTAAATTCTAATACATTTAATGCAGTAGGTTACTCGTGTTGTTCATATGCATGATTTACTAAATTGCAACTTTATTTCTACTACATTACAGTTTAATTTTAATGCATTGTAATGAAGTAGGTTACGTACATTCTTCATATGCATGATTGACTGTATTAAAACTTTATTTCTACTACATTAAGGTTTAAATTCTAATGCAGTAAGTTACTCGTGTTGTTCATATGCATGATTTACTACATTACAATTTTATTTCTACTACATTACAGTTTAATTTTAATGCATTGTAATGAAGTAGGTTACGTACATTCTTCATATGCATGATTTACTGTATTAAAACTTTATTTCTACTACATTAAGGTTTAAATTCTAATGCATTTAATGCAGTAGGTTACTCGTGTTGTTCATATGCATGATTTACTACATTGCAACTTTGTTTCTACTACATTACAGTTTAATTTTAATGCATTGTAATGAAGTAGGTTACGTACATTCTTCATATGCATGATTTAATGCATTAAAAACTTATTTCTACTACATTAAGGTTTAAGTTCTAATGCATTTAATGCAGTAGGTTACTCGTGTTGTTCATATGCATGATTTACTGTATTAAAACTTTATTTCTACTACATTAAGGTTTAAATTCTAATGCATTTAATGTAGTAGGTTACTTGTGTTGTTCATATGCATGATTTACTACATTGCAACTTTATTTCTACTACATTACAATTTAATTTTAATGCATTGTAATGAAGTAGGTTACGTACATTCTTCATATGCATGATTTACTGTATTAAAACTTTATTTCTACTACATTAAGGTTTAAATTCTAATGCATTTAATGCAGTAGGTTACTCGTGTTGTTCATATGCTTGATTTACTACATTGCAACTTTATTTCTACTACATTACAGTTTAATTTTAATGCATTGTAATGAAGTAGGTTACGTATATTCTTCATATGCATGATTTAATGCATTAAAATTTTATTTCTACTACATTAAGGTTTAAGTTCTAATGCATTTAATGCAGTAGGTTACTCGTGTTGTTCATATGCATGATTACTACATTGCAGCTTTATTTCTACTACATTATAATTTAATTTTAATGCATTGTAATGAAGTAGGTTACGTACATTCTTCATATGCACGATTTACTGTATTAAAACTTTATTTCTACTACATTAAGGTTTAAGTTCTAATGCATTTAATGCAGTTGGTTACTCGTGTTGTTCATATGCATGATTTACTACACTGCAACTTTATTTCTACTACATTACAGTTTAATTTTAATGCATTGTAATGAAGTAGGTTAGGTACATTCTTCATATGCATGATTTACTGCATTAAAAATTTATTTCTACTACATTAAGGTTTAAGTTCTAATGCATTTAATGCAGTAGGTTACTCGTGTTGTTCATATGCATGATTACTACATTGCAGCTTTATTTCTACTACATTATAGTTTAATTTTAATGCATTGTAATGAAGTAGGTTACGTACATTCTTCATATGCACGATTTACTGTATTAAAACTTTATTTCTACTACATTAAGGTTTAAGTTCTAATGCATTTAATGCAGTAGGTTACTCGTGTTGTTCATATGCATGATTTACTACACTGCAACTTTATTTCTACTACATTACAGTTTAATTTTAATGCATTGTAATGAAGTAGGTTAGGTACATTCTTCATATGCATGATTTAATGCATTAAAAATTTATTTCTACTACATTAAGGTTTAAGTTCTAATGCATTTAATGCAGTAGGTTACTCGTGTTGTTCATATGCATGATTTACTACATTGCAGTTTTATTTCTAATACATTACAGTTTAATTTTAATGCATTGTAATGAAGTATGTTATGTACATTCTTTATATGCATGATTTACTGTATTAAAAACTTATTTCTACTACATTAAGGTTTAAATTCTAATGCATTTAATGCAGTAGGTTACTCGTGTTGTTCATATAATTGATTTACTACATTACAACTTTATTTCTACTACATTACAGTTTAATTTTAATGCATTGTAATGAATTAGGTTACGTACATTCTTCATATGCATGATTTACTGTATTAAAACTTTATTTCGACTACATTAAGGTTTAAATTCTAATGCATTTAATGCAGTAGGTTACTCGTGTGGTTCATATGCATGATTTACTACATTGCAACTTTATTTTCTACTACATTACAGTTTAATTTTAATGCATTGTAATGAAGTAGGTTACGTACATTCTTCATATGCATGATTTACTGTATTAAAAATTTATTTCTACTACATTAAGGTTTAAATTCTAATGCATTTAATGCAGTAGGTTACTCGTGTTGTTCATATGCATGATTTACTACATTGCAGCTTTCTTTCTACTACATTACAACTTTATTTCAACTGCATGCTAGTTTTAAATTCTAATGCATCACATAATATATATTGATACTTTCATATATAATTCTTGAACTATTCTACAGGTAAAAAGGCACAGGAAAAAAACCCAGGGGACAAAGGAAGATGCATTTAACAAGCTGCAAACAATATATAGCTTCCTCTAATACCAAATGATATACTCTAATTGAAAGATGAAATGGTACAAGGATGTATTGGGTGCGCAACAGAATTCTTGGAAGATACTTGTGCATCATTGAAAATAATGTTTAAATTTTATTAGATGTAATACTTTAATTGTCTAATATGATGTAGTGTATATTTTAACGATGATATTGTTCGTTTGTAATCATATTTTATATTTTACTACATTATTATCGTTTATTTTACTGCATTACCATATTTCATTCTACTACATTATAGTTATATTTTAAGACATTACAATTATATTTTACCGCATTGTATTCTTATAATTTACATATAACTGAGATGCAGTATAATATAAATTGAATGAGTAAAAATAAACACTAATGTAGTAGGATATAATCTTATAATGCAGTAAAATAAAATTTGCTTATTTAATGCATTATAGCTATATGCTACTGCATTGCTGTTATTTTATATTCTACTACATTACATTTACTTGTTATTGTTATTTTATTATAGAAAAGGAATGATACACTAACAAAATAACTGTTGTAGGATATAAAATAACTAAAATACATTAGAACATAACTATAATGAGACAAAATCCTGAAATGCAATATATTTAACGTTGTGATGCACTAAAACACATTCAAATAAAAAAACTACAACGTACTCATGTTTACATTGAAGCTGTAACATAAAATCATAATTTTATTTGTAAAAAATGACAAAAAAATTGAAAAACAATTTATTTTCGATGTATAGATTCTCTTAAGCTAGCCTTCTTCGACATATCTTGTGTCTTTGTTTTCTTCGATACAAACAATAATTTATACAACTCGTAGAACTGGAATTGTGGCCTCATTTATCTCCATATGCCGAACAACCCCTTCTCTTGGTTAGTCCTTCAACAGTTACTTCAGTTCTTCGCTTTATCATTTTGTACCCTAGATTATTGATTTTAACCTTCATCTGAAACTTATAAAAGATATAATTCAATAGAAGATAAACTATAATTCAGTAGAAGATAAACAACAATTCGGTAGAACATAAACTATAATTTAGTAGAACATAAACTATTATTCAGTAGAAGATAAATTATAAATCGGTAGAACATAAACTATAATTCAGTAGAACATAAATATAATTCAGTAGAAGATAAACTAAAATTCAGTAGACGATAAACTATAGCAATTCAGTAGAACATAAACTATAATTCAGTCGAAGATAAACTATAATTCGGTAAAACATAAACTACAATTCATTAGAAATAAAGTTTCAATGCATTAATTCATGCATATGAAGAATGTACGTAACCTACTTCATTACAATGCATTAAAATTAAACTGTAATGTAGTAGAAATAAAGCTGCAATATAGTAAAATCATGCATATGAACAACACGAGTAACCTACTGCATTAAATGCATTAGAACTTAAACCTTAATGTAGTAGAAATAAATTTTTAATGCATTAACTTATGCATATGAAGAATGTACGTAACCGACTTCATTACAATGTATTAAAATTAAACTGTAATGTAGTAGAAATTAAGCTTCAATGTAGTAAATCATGCATATGAACAACACGAGTAACCTACTGCATTAAATGCATTAGAATTTAAACCTTAATGTAGTAGAAATAAGTTTTTAATACAGTAAATCATGAATATGAAGAATGTATGTAACCTACTTCATTACAATGCATTAAAATTAAACTGTAATGTAGTAGAAATAAAGCTGCAATGTAGTAAATCATGCATATGAACAACACGAGTAACCTACTGCATTAAATGCACTAGAACTTAAACCTTAATGTAGTAGAAATAAAGTTTTAATACATTAAATCATGCATATGAAGAATGTACGTAACCTACTTCATTACAATGCATTAAAATTAAACTGTAATGCAGTAGAAATAAAGCTGCAATGTAGTAAATCAATTATATGAACAACACGAGTAACCTACTGCATTAAATGCATTAGAATTTAAACCTTAATGTAGTAGAAATAAAGTTTTAATACATTAAATCATGCATATGAAGAATGTATGTAACCTACTTCATTACAATGCATTAAAATTAAACTGTAATATAGTAGAAATAAAGCTGCAATGTAGTAAATCATGCATATGAACAACACGAGTAACCTACTGCATTAAATGCATTAGAATTTAAACCTTAATGTAGTAGAAATAAAGTTTTAATACAGTAAATCATGCATATGAAGAATGTACGTAACCTACTTCATTACAATGCATTAAAATTAAACTGTAATGTAGTAGAAATAAAAATGCAAGTATTGTAATATATTACAGTGCATTAAAATTAAACTGTAATGTAGTAGAAAGAACAATGCAAGTGACCTACTGCATTACAGTGCATTAAAATTTAACTGTAATGCAGTAGAATAAAATTTGCTTATTATTATTAAAATTTTACCAAATCACATGCATAGTATTAGTTTTACTCCATCATAATATTAATTCTACTCAATCATAGTGTTAACTACTCCATCACAGTTATAATTTTACCAAATAACTTCTATATCAAAGAGAACTTTATAATTCTCATTGAGACATTATATCAAACACATTTTATACATCAATCATAAACACATACTTGCACAAAACCATTGATGAGATGATGTAAACGTACGAACCATCTCGATGCGCTGTTGAATTTGTTTGATTCGAGAGGATTCGGTAGGTTAGATTTGGTGGATTTGGTGGATTTGAGAGGATTCAGTGTACTGTGTTTTTTGGTCGGTGTGAAGTGTGTGTTTTTTGATCGGCCTAGTTGGGTGTGTTTTAATTTTCATTATTTTTAACATTTACCCTTAAAGTTTGAGAGTTTACAAAAAAGACACCATTTTTTTTATCAAATTAGGTGATTTTGATCAAAGGGTTGAGATTTCACCTCATTTATTTTATTATAAGTTTTGTTTTAGAATAACCCCACTCTATATATATATACGTATATATATACGTATATATATACGTATATATATACGTATATATACGTATATATATACGTATATATATACGTATATATATACGTATATATATACGTATATATATACGTATATATATATACGTATATATATATATATATATATATATATATATATATATATATATATATATATATATATATATATATATATATATATATATATATATATATATATATATATATATATATATATACGTATATATATACGTATATATATATATGTATATATATATATATGTATATATATATATATATATATATATATATATATATATATATATATATATATATATATATATATATATATATATATATATATATATATATATTGTAAAGTGTGATAATCTTTGTATTTCAAGAGGGTTGATGTTTTTCTAGAGAGAGAAACTTAGAGAGAGAAGTGAAAGAAACTATGTGTATTACTTTGAGAAATGAAACAACCAACACCTCTTTCCATGGTGGAAAGAGGTTTATATACCCAAGTCCTTAATGGACTTGGGCCTCCGGCTCATGAACATGCTCATGGGTCGGGCTTAACATAAATGTAACTTAAACACTACTACGAGCCTATAACTATATTGTTGGAGTGACCGAGACTTTCTTTATACGTAAAACGTATTTCCAACAATCTCCCCCAAAGGGAGGTCACTCCAAATTTAAAAAGTCCTAATCTAGCATGTTAGATCTTGTTCTTGAGCTCGTGGTCCACTTTCTCTTTCTTTCTTTAACTTTTTCTTCTTTTTGTGAATATGTGTTGAATAATATCAGGCTTTTGCTTGGAACATGTTCTTTTGGCCTTTCACGTGCAATCTTTATCTTCTTGTGATGTTCGCCTCTTCGTGACTTCATGTCCCACACACCTATCCTTTATTGAATTCTTGAAAGTTTCAGAGTTGATACAGCGGAAGACTTTTTAGGTCAGACTTTCTTGAATTTGCTGAAATATTTGATGTAGAAGGAATAGGTATGTGAGGACGACTTCAACTGGTACACCGCAACGCCACCGTCTTCGAATGCAGAAACATAATAAGACACGAATAAAATGGCTTTGACATTTTATTCTAATTCGGTAGCATTTTACCTCCGGTCGGTGAAGACCGTTGGACGATATTAGATATCGTACCTGTGACGAATAGTTTCAATTAAGTAACTTCTTGACAGGATTTCGCGGGTAAACTCGTTCTCTTTATTCGACCGTCCAAAGCTGACTGCGAACATAAAGAGTGAATCATTTGGATTAAAAATCCTTATGCTTGAAGCCGTCAATTCATGAAACCTGGAACAAGTGAATTTCGATTAAGATTTTCACCATCGTTGCTTTCCAGTTGTCACGAGCTTGATTCAAATAGAATCTTGCTTGTCACCTACCAAGTGCTGTTTGATGTTAACACTAGAAGAATTTCCACTCGTCACTGTGAACACTAGAGAGTGTCACTCTAAGTGTTCTGGCAAGATCATACGATAATGCGTAGAGGCCTGGAACGAGTTTAAGTTCAATTAAGAATTTCACTACTGTTTCTTTCCAGTTTTCACAAGATTGGTTCTTAAAGAACCGCACGTGTCACCTACCATGAGCTTGTTTGATGTTGGCTCAAGCAGGATTTCCATCTTCATTGTAATACTTGTGTATTACTCGGATGTTCTGGCAATATTACAGGAATACTGTGTAGGACTCATATAAATCTCTTACTTTTCACAGTGTGTGAAGAAGCAAGGAATAAATGGAAAGTGTCCTAATGAGACTTTTGATGATCTCGTGGCTCTAGACTCGATAGTGCGTTTTGATTTAGTGAGTGATAGCTGGAGAGGATTGCCACCTGTTCAATATCAGTCTATTCGGAGTGAATAAACCAATAGATAACGTGTTGAACTCCGGGTAATTAAAACAAATATCTTTTGAGAGATATTTGAGTTAGATGGGATGGGTTGTGCATTGCATCACTGGGTTCATGATGTCTATCTTCAATATCGAGAATCATTAAGAAATGATCTCAATAGCATATGTATTGACCCGGTTTCTGCCTAAGGTTGTAAGGAGGGCTTCTTTCTTTACACCCTTTATCTTTACAATTCTTTTTCATTCTTCAACCCCTTCAATGCTTACCAATACGTCATAACTAGCACCTTGTTTTGATTGTTCCAGTGCTAACTTAAGTACTTGGTCGGCATTCAGCTACATTCATAATATTTCTCCATCTTTCCTAAGGACTACTAATTCTACCTAAGGAATTGTCCTTGGGAAGATTTCATCGGTTCTGATGAATCATTGGACTAATACCTAATCCTACCACCCTTTTGTCACCACGTCCATCGTGAATTAAGTGTGTTTTGGGTAAGTATTGTCACCATGAAAAATCCTTGAAAATCACTTAAAGCACTTGTGATATTATAATCAAAGTTTTTTGTGCATTAAGTGTTTTGTTCATAAAAAACGCTCCCCCTTAACATGTGCATTACACATATTAAGTTGTATTATCTTTTAAGCCTTTTTCATTGTTTAGCCAAGTATCATTAAGTCTCCTTAATCCCATTTTCTCCCCTTTCCAAAATGTTAACCATCAATATTTTGGATATTAATGGATTAACCAGTCTTTGGGTAATAAAATGAAATTAGATGTTGGCCAAAGAACATATTAATGCTCCCCCTCAAATTAATGAGGGTTAGTTGTAGTGCTCGAGTACGATATGTTTGAAAGATTTATAATCTCGAGAGAAATTATTGAAAAATATCATACTTTTACACTATAACATGCCACAAAAGCTGATTATACAAAAATTCACATATTCACAGTAATAGACATATGGAGTTGACCTGTTATAAGACGATCCATAATTAAATGGATCGTTCCGTGAACCTATGGTGAGCTCCATAAGGTTTTCCACCTACGAATCATTCCACGCTTCTTAGCAACCGGCGCTTCCTTAAAAGTTCTTCGATCTTTTTGATCGCGTACTTAGCTCCTCTTTTGCATTGGCTTGTCCAGGGGTACTTGACTGCTGGAAGCGGTAGGTCGGCATTGAGAACCGTCAGATCATCTCGAACATGCTTGAGTGTACCATCGCTGAATTTGTGTAGTTCGGAGAATCGCATAAACTGCATGACACCAGTCTCATTCGGATAAAATATCCCTGCTTCCGGTGTCGTGGTTCCCATGTAAGGATTCTTGTTCTTGTGGAAATTACTGAGTGGAGTTGTATGGGGACGTTGCAAGTTTAGCTTCTTTTGATAGCTCTCTACTCCAAGTTGAAAATCTTCCACCCGGTGTTGGATGACGATTTTTCTAGCATATTGACGAAAGTTGGAGCTCAATGCAATGACTATCTCAGGTGGTAAATGGTCGACTTTTTCCTGAGCCAATAACAACAGAAGATCTTCGATGTCTTCAAGTTGAAGGTACTAGAGATCACTTTCGTCAATTCGGTATTCTTTCTCATCAGTACGTTTGAACACGATTACATTCAAGTAATCATAGCCGAATACAGTCTGAGTGGTTGCTCCTTGAATGATTTTAGTTCTGTGAGCTGAGACAATAGAAGAACCTCTCTTTGGACGATGGAAGTGATTGTAAGCTAACCTTTTCTTTGCATTCCAGTGAGATATGCCAAGTGATGCGAAAGTATCATAAAACTTGAGCAGTTTCCTTCTTCATAACGTATCGAGTACTTTATCTTTGATCCATGCTACGTTCTCCAGATTAACAGCCTTGAGCATGGTAAGAGATGTGGCATATTTCTTCGCGCCTTTTTCAAGATACTCAAGATCATGAGATACGAAGTGCTCTATTGGGATCGTTGTAGAACCGGCGATGACTGTGGGTTTAAGAGGTCGTAACACTGGAGTTTGAATTCCCGTAGTCATCGCTCTCATTGCCTTTATAAGCTCATTTAAGTGATATTATGCCTTATTATGGCTGATCTTCAAGGTATCAAAGAAGTCCACATCTGCGGCTGCTATCTTGATAAGATTCGGAGTCATTGTCGGTTTCCCATGAGAATACTTTAGAAAGGCCGAGAAATCGATAGGATTGTTTAGGAATTGAGTGATCTCCATTTCAGTTGCCGTGGAGAAAGGATGCTGTGGTGCTACATTTTTAAGCCAGAGTTGCTCCTGTATCGTGTCATCGATGATAAGAGATTCAACAAACGTTGGTTCTGGCACATTTAAGTCCTCAACTTCCATATCAGAGATGTGCTGATCTTCAGATGGTGTTGAAGGTTGTTCTTCTGCCACCGGTATATCATCATTTGGCATAGACCCTGTGGGTTCTTCTTCATACGTAGACACATGAATTTCGTCTTCTAGCATATGTTCTACAGATTCATTATGATAAGTGGTAGTAGAAACTGGTCCAGTAGATATACCTGTGTCAATATGCTGAGATTCTGGTACAGTAGAGTCCACCGTCTTTTCTGCGGTTTCAGCAATGCTTTCTTCAGCTTCCTCAATACCTTTCTCAGTTTCCTTATCACCTTCATCCTTATTTGACTCATCGATATTTGTACCCGTTTTGTCATTCTTGTCACCCTCGTTGGTTCCATTCCCGTCGTCATTATCATCATCATCATCCTCATCCTCATCTGTATCCTCGTCCTCATCTTCATCTTCATCCTTATCCTTATCCTTTTCTTCCTCATCCTCTTCTTCCTCATCCTCTTCTTCCTCATCCTCTTCCTTATTTTGACCATTTTCACCATCATCCTCATCACCATTACCCTCGTTATCTGCCTCCTCGAGCTCTTCTTCATCGTCAGACTCAGAGTCTTCAGTGTCTACAGTTGTATCTTCTATGATTGCTTTGTTGAGATATTGCAGAACTTTGTGTTTATATTTTGATTTACTAGTCCTCATATCGTGCAGTCGTGTCTGTAACAATTTCATTAGTTGAAAGGTAGATAAACCAGTACCGAAAAGAGTTGGTAGCTCCTGATCAACGTACGACTTTACTTCTCATCGAATGATCTTGGTCATCTTCTCATTAATTGACCCAAGAAAGGCAGCATTCTCTTTGTCACGAGTTTTCTTCTCTCCTATAAATGATTTGTGTTGTTCTTTAAGTTTAGACACGCTGTCGGATATTTTCTTAAGTGTAGGCTCATCAGGTTGTGGTTCCTTGAGAGGTTGTGTGTCAGGAGTGGTGAATCTTTCAGTCAGTGCAGCTATTTGTTTAGCTTGAGCCTCCAGCTGTTGTTGAAGAGACTGGATAAGTGGATCACTGACTGTGAGGAATGGGTTGGAGGTGGATGATACTTGTTGTACTAATGATGGAGGTGTAACCATGACTGTTAAAGTGGTGGTGGATAATATAGGTTGTTCAAGGATAGATGATGGTGTAGATTCAGTGATTGGGGCGGTAGTTGATACAGGTTGTTCAGTTGTTGATAACGGTGTAGATTCAGTCGTTGGGGTGGTATTTGATACTGGTTTTTCAACAGGTACTGGTGTGATTGCTGGTGTTATGACATCAGTAATGACCGGGGTGGATAGTGGTGGAATGGTGGTTGATGTAACAGAAGTTATAGGAACATCCACCATGTTTTCATTTGTCGATGGATCAGTATTTGTAACCTCGACACCCTCCCCTTCCAGATTAAGATATTTCATAACATCGTCAGAGCCGAAATTAGACTTACTTTGAAGTTGAGTTTCTGGTATGAAAGTTGCATGAGCATCGTCGTTTATCACCGTGTGAGTTGTTTCCGGTAAAGAGGTGTTGATATTAACATCATGATACAATAAATTTGTATCCGTGTTTTCACTGCTAACACCCTCTTCACTCTGCTCACTACTTTCAAAATGGAAACTATTAGCATCTTCATAAGCATCTTCGTCGTTAGGATCTTCATAAAAGGCAATATCGGCTTCAGGTTCACCAAATTCCTCTAAGTCATCAAACACTGTTGAGCCTGATCCTTTTTATGTTGCAAAAGCCTCCACTCTGCTTTTCTGAAGAGTAATACGTAGTTGTTTGGCTTCAGAAATGGTTTGCTTAGCTGGTTCAACTGAAGCAACAAGTGCTTCTTTACCTTTGGTTTGCTTTGCTTTCTTTGGCCTTCTTAGTGGTACTTCTTCGTTGTCATCCTCAGTGTGGGTCATCTCATCTTCTTCAGCATCTTCATCAACTAATTGCTCTTTCCCTGTGCCTTTATCTTTTGAGGAAGCAGTCGATTGGCACTTGGAAATTCTTTTCTTTCGTTTACCTTTTGCGTCTCTGATTGTTTCTCAGAAGGAGCTGCATTTGCTCGTTTGAATTGTGCTTCAATATCCAGTAGCATCTCGCGTTAGTGATCACTTTCCTTGATTCATTCATTCATCACGATGTCTGGCACTGGAGTTGGTCTGAGTGAATACTTTGTGAATTGATTATCTGTAGTCATAGTGTCTAACACATCGTCACTATCTTGAGTATGATAGAAGAAATTCCCACGAGGAACAATATCTGGGTCACTCTTCATGAAGAAATTCATGATTAGTTTTGTGAACCTTGGAAATGGGAGATGCACCGCTTTCCTCTTAGAACTTGTGAATTGATGACAGAATTCCTCCCAAAGTTGTAGTGCATAGTCTACCTTAGATCCAGTATAGAGACCCCAAAAGATAATAGCCTGAGAGGGTCGCATTGCGTCTGATCCACGAATCTTAGAAGTAAGGATTTTTACTAATTTAGTGAATATTGCTTTCCAAGGTTGCCCAATATGTGACGTGTTAAACTGAAAAAGGAAACCAATTTTACCCTCCTAATTCAATTCTCGGATTACTCAAAGCAGTTCATCTATATCTCGGTCAGGCACAAAGTGTTCTCCTTTTGCTAACTTAGGAAGCTTGAATAGTTGCCTAAATTGACGCAAGTCAAGTGTCAAGTCTTTGTTGTTTAACGTAAACGAGACAATCTTCTTTGACAACTGCTTTGCCTGTGTGATTAAGGTTGTTGCCCAAAATTCGTGCATGTATACTTCAGGAACTGATGCAGTGTCACGTAATGCATCCTTTATTGGTGAACAATCTAGGATGTTCGTTGCAATTTTGAATGCCGACAAAGAAGGATCAAAATCGTCTTTCAGACGAAAATTATTTGGTGCATGTTGCATTCTAGCATTAAGTGGAACAAGGATAAGATCTAGTCGTTTTTGTTCTTCTTCAGTTATCGACATTTTCCTGCTTTTAGATAACACAAGCACACTTGATATATACACACATATATATATATATATATATATATATATATATATATATATATATATATATATATATATATATATATATATATATATATATATATATATATATATATATATATATATATATATCTCATTTTGCTAACTTAGGAATAAATCACAACAAATGTCACCACATATGATTGAGTAACAAGATACAGACATAGTTCATATGGACTAAGTTCATACATTGAGAATCGCATCTAGAATTATGAAAGATATACCACAGACAATTTATTCTAAGGAGATAACGACCTAGCATTAGTTCCTTGAAAATTTGGGCTTCTTGGTTGTCATAACCAGAACCTCAGTAGGTCTAGGTTTAGTTTCAACCACAACCTCAGTTGGTCTTGGTTTAGTTTCAACCACAACCTCAGTTAGTCTTGGTGTAGTTACAACCACTACTTTAGTAACTTTTGGAGTATGCTCAACCCAAATTTGAGTAGGCTTGAACTCAGGGTTAGACAATGATGAAACATTGTCTTCCATGGTCTGGATACAAAACAGAAGACATTGAATAAGTAATTTGTATCTCTTTTGTTTACAGAGTTGTAACTTATTAAATAAGATGAACTTCTGTAATAAGAAACCCTTCAAGTATTGTTATGAGACGAAATTAGTTATTATCAATATAACTTGGTTTCATTTTAATAGCCCTAATTTTCTTATAGCCTAATAAAGTGGGAATGTTGTCTAGGCCTAATCCATTATATCAGTCTTAGTTATGCAAATCATGTGAACAATACTGAAAGTCCATCACAATCTAACATGTGTTACAATGTAAACCCTTATCGCAATCTAAAAGTCATAAAAAGCAAAGGAATTGCAATACTAAGTCAATCGTAGTGCTAAACATGTTTAAACAAACTTGCAAATTTTGGTCCATCGTAATAAGCCATCACATTGACCATTGCATTGAATCCATCGCAACAGACCCATCGCAACAGATCCATCACAACAGACCCATCGCAATGAGCCCATCGCAACGGACCCATCGCAACGGATCCATCGCAACAGACCCATCGCAACAGATCCATCCCAACAGACCCATCGCATTGGACCCATCGCATTGGACCCATCGCATTGGACCCATCGCAACGGACCCATCGCAACGTGTCCATCACAACAAGTCATCACAATGGACGCATCGCAACATGCCCATCGTAATGGTGCCATCGCAGCGAACCCATCGTAGTTATGCCATCGCAATCAATGCGATGAGAAGCCATCGTAGTCAGGCATCGTATTCTGGGCGATAGAACGAAGGCAAATCTTTTGAGTTCGATTACGGGACTTAGAAGCTGTTATAGGCCAAACTAGGTAAAACTAATGTTAAGCTAGGCTAGATGTACGAATCCCACCACTTACAACTCATTTTCATCAAGATTCTATAAACCCTAATTTTGATTAAATCATGAATTGGGGGTCTGTTTGTTATGTTTAAGATGATAAACAAGATAAGCATAAGAATAAGATGAAAAACATGATAATCATATCAATCACAGAATAATACCTAGATTAAGTATACGGATGGTTATCTCAAAATAAGTCAAGGTTTGAAGGTTTAACAATGGTAGAAAGAGTGTATGTGTTTGTGTGTTGCGATGAAAAAGAAAGAACGGGGAGGGGGTTTAAGTTGACTTATGTCAAATCAATGTTGCAAGAAATTGCAACTTGGTCCCCCCCTTTTTGCAATTTTGCAATTTTGACTCCCAAGGATTGTTAATTTAGCACTTGTAAAACAACAAATGAACTAACAAACTCCCGTAACGTCTTATCTTTGAAAACTAACACGAACACATACACCTAACGCAAATTTTAAACAACCTATTCCACAAGTTATATTCCACAAAAGGCACATTTAGCATTTACTGAAGACGATGAATGGTTTATATTTACTGAAAACCCCCATTTTGAAGACCAATATAAGTACGAAAACATTTTATATTTGCTCCCCCTTAAACACGGACCCGTTTTCTATTTAAAGAGTTGTAGTCAATGTTATAAAGAAGTAAATATCCATGAAGACTTTTTCCGGTTTAGTGATTGATTGGAACGATTCTGTTGGCAATAAGATTTCTCTTATTTTTACAAAATAAGTGCACTGATACGTACACTAATTTGTGATAGACCAAGTTATAAAGTAAACTTGATCCCTAACAAGGTTTTTAAGTAAACCTTGCCAGAGAAAATTAATTCCCGTTGTGAGCCAACGTTTTCAAAAGAAATACGTGACTTTAATGCGAAAAGTGGGTTGCAGTCTGAAATAACTACAAGCCATATGGGCATGTTTTAAATTATGTCCAACTTTTATACGGACTCTATTTATGGCGCCGTGTCAATTTTAATCGACATTTCTAAGGCCGTAAATATTACCGTACTAAAAGACATGCCCGATTTAAAATGAAAAATATTTTTGGATTTTCTTAATTTTATATTTTTTATGGTTTTTGTATGTTTTATATTTTTGTATTTGACTTTTTGTGGTTTAATTATATACGATAATATACAAGATCACGATCAAAGGATACTCTAGAATAGTTTACCACCACTATTCTTCAGATTCTTCTGCCAACTCCTTAAGTGTCGCTGGTGAGAATGATTTCATGCCTAGCTTTTCGATCAAAAACTCGATACGTCCTCGATCTAAGGCCTTTGTGAATATATCTGCCAGCTGATACTCAGTGTTGACGAAGTACAGTTCGATCACTCCATTTTCCACTTGCTCTTTGATGAAGTGGTAGCGTATGTCAATGTGCTTCACCCGGGAATGTTGAACGTAGTTGCAGCACAGAGCAATTGCACTTTTGTTATCATAGTACATCGGGATTTTGTTGAAGCCAAGACCGTAGTCAGTTAATTGTGATCTCATCCAAAGAACTTGAGCACAACAACCGGACATAGCAATGTATTCAGCCTCTGTACTTGATATCGCCGCGCTTTTCTGCCTTTTAGATGCCCAACTAATAAGTCTATCTCCAAGAAGTTGCACACTGCCAGAAGTGCTACGTCTAGTATCTTGACATCCAGCATAATCCGCATCTGCAAATGAGATTAGTTCAATAGAGGAATCCTTTGGATACCACAGACCACGATTAAGTGTTCCTTTAAGATACCGAAAGATACTTTTCACAACATGTATGTGCTTTTCGGTAGGCCGAGCCTGATACCGGGCACACATGCATATAGCAAATTGCAAATCAGGCCTGCTAGCAGTCGGATAGAGATCGGTGCCGATCATTCCACGGGAAAGTTTAGGATCGACAGCTATCCCTTCCTTATCTCATCTAACTTGGATCTCTCCACCATTGGAGTATCCACTGGGTCACAATTTTCAAAATGATATTTCTTTAATGATTCAAGAGCAAATTTGGATTGATTAATGAAGATGCCTCTGGGATTCTAAGAAATTTGCAACCCTAAGAAAAATGAAATTTTTCCCATCATCGACATCTTAAAGCGTGTGGACATAATTTTTTCGAAATGGTCAGCCAGTCTTTGAGTAGTGGCAGCAAATATTATATCATCAACATAAATTTGTACCAGTATCATGTCATTGTCCTCCTTGAGAATAAATAACGTTGGGTCCACTTTGCCTTTGAAGAAGCCTTTCGAGATGAGATACGACGATAGGAGATCGTACCACGCGCGTGGAGCTTGTTTCAACCCGTAAAGAGCTTTCTTGAGCTTGTACACGTGATTAGGATACTCCGAGTTGACGAATCCATTCGGTTGGCTTACGTAGACATCTTCCCTTAATTCACCATTAAGAAATGTCGTCTTAACATCCATTTGGTAGATGATCATGTTCATGTGAGCAGCATAAGCAAGAAATAGTCTAATTGCCTCTAATCGTGCCACAAGAGCAAAGGATTCTTCAAAGTCAATACCCAAAGCTTGTTTGTAACCTCTAGCAACCAATCTAGCTTTGTTCTTCAGCACCCCACCTAACTCATCGAGTTTAACCTTATATACCCACACCAATGTGAAGATTTCAACGTTTCTGGGTAAAGGAACTAATTCCCACACTTTAATACGTTGAAATTCATTAAGTTCCTCTTGCATGGCTTCAATCCAAGATGATTTAGTCATGGCTTGTTGCCAGTTTTTAGGTTCAGTATCAGAAAGAAATGCATCAAAATAGCAATATAATGCATGTTCTTGGAGTTGGTGGCGTGTTAAGACTGGTCGATCGATGTCACCAATAATATTGCGGATTGGGTGATCCTTTGTCCATTTTGTGTTGTGAGTTTCAATCCGTGGTGGTCGGGAGTGAACGATGGAAGGAGCTTCCTCTGAGGTAGACGCACCGTTAGGGTTTTCGGGTATTTATGAACCAAAGAACGAAAGCTCTTGTAAATGAGCAATTTCCAAATCGTGATCATAGTGATCCTCTTCAACATCATTAGGAACGAGTGGGGGTGATGATTCAGGTGTAGTTTGCGAATTGGTGGGGGATGGGGCATCTGGTTCAATAGTAACAGTAGATGCCTCGGACAGATTTCCATTATCTTGAGCAACAACTTCGAAAATCGAAGCTACTGCTGTAGGTGCTGGAGAATCCTTACTAGGTGGATCAAAGAATTCATCAAACATAGGTTGAAATAACTCATCCCACTCGGGCCTTGTAGGTGGTATAAATGATGGAGAAGTAGGACTGTTGGGAGTTAATCCGGAACTAATCGTATCGGTTCCCATCTAATGTAATGCGGGTTCAGAGCTGTGTTGCTCAGAAGCCATCGCTGTCAGCTCATCAAAATCGGCATCCAAAGTTTCTACTATCTTGTCAAGACGACTGTTATAAATACGGTAAGCTTTCTTTGCAGGTGAGTAACCAATGAAAATTCCAATATCAGCCTTTGGTTGAAGTTTGCCCAAATTCTCACTATTTGTATTTGGATAACACAGTGCACCAAACACATGAAGAAATGAAATATCGGGTTTGTGTCCATGAAGTAGCTCATATGGAGTTTTACCATGGCGTTTGCGAATGATGGAGCGGTTTTGGGTATAACATGCAGTTGCCACTGCTTCAGCCCATAAGAATAAAGGATCATTCGCATAAATCAACATAGTTCTAGCAGCTTCCATAAGTGTACGGTTACGTCTTTCCACGAAACCATTTTGTTGTGGAGTGCGAGCAACAGAAGTTTCATGTGAAATACCGGCCTCTTCATAATAGTCTCGTAGAGTTTGATTAATGAACTCAGTTCCATTATCAATGCGAATGCGGCGAACAGTAGCATTAAGACGTACTTGGATCATCTTTAAGAAAGTAATAATATACTTTGGTGCTTGATCATTAGATGCTAAAAAATTTACCCATGTAAACCTTGAGAAATCATCCACCATGACGAGGATGTATTTTCTACCACTCACACTAGCCGTACGCATTGGCCCGCAAAGATCCATGTGCAAAGGATACAGTGGTTCTTGGTTGGTGTCTTCAGCTTTAGGTTTGTATGATTTCTTGGTGCTTTTCCCCAAAGAACACGCGGAACATAAATGATCCTTGTCAAACTTAAGTTTTGGAAGACCACGAACAAGTTCGTTTTTAGCCAAATGGTTAATAGCATCAAAGTTAAGATGAGATAACCGACGATGCCACAACCATGACTTGGTCTTGGATGCTTTGGAGAGAAGGCATACTGGAGAGGCGGCCATCATGATTTGAATGGACAGTGTGTAGAGATTATCTTCTCGAGAACCCTTTAACAAATCATTTCCTGCAAGATCACGAATAAAGCAAGTATGTTGTCGAAAAGCCACCTCAAGCTTTGAATCGCAAAATTGTCCCACTGAAAATAAATTATGACCAAGTCCCTCCACATAATATACCCTTGAAATCGTAACATTCCCAATTTGGTATTCACCATAACCCAAGATCTTCGCAATATGGTCGTTGCCGAATTTAACCGTTCCTAGAAACTTGCTGACGAAATTTCTGAGCATCAAGCGATCTACGGTCATATGCTTTGAGCATCCTGAGTCCAAGTACCAGAGGATGATTTGGACCACCTGAAAATATCACCAGACAAAGACGATGTATCGGAATCTAGTAGTTTCTCTGTGTTAGCAGGTACAGATATATTTATCTTAGATTTGCTAACCGAAGAATTCTTAGTCTTCCAAATTTGCTTCCTAAATGCCGGCTTAGATTCTAGTTGTCTAAGATCCTGAGGTACTTCTTCACTGGTAGGCACAAGAGTGGGGGCAGACCTAGTTAAAGGGCGCTTTTTCTATTTCTTAGTGCTAGTGTTCCTATTTAAAGGACGCTGAGACCTAACTTCAGTGGATGTGATCCTAGTTAAAGGGCACTTAGTTCCATTAGCAGTGAAGGTCCTACCAGTGGGTTTCCATTGCCAACCAACTTGGGTGAATTTCTTCCCCGTTGGAATCCATTCAAGATAGTTCCTAATTGCATAAATTTCATTCACGTGATCAACAAGGCATAAATCATGACGCTGAGAAAACATGCATTCATTACAATTCCAACATCGCAAATTCGAATTCACATTTTTCTTAGGCTTCTGCACGATTGCAGATCCTTTTGTCTTAGATACATGATTCTTTTTATTTGAAACTGAAATAACATTCCTAGGGTGAACTTCTACTTTCTTCTTGGCAGTCCTACTAGTGGAAGGCTTGATCCTATCTTTCTTGTCTTTAGATCCTTTAGCCTTAGTAGACATAATTACTCCTGTAGAAGCCATGGGAACATTAGTGACAGATTTTGATGTAGCCTTGATGGGTGTGTTTAATATAGGCTTAGATCTTGGATTCTTATTGAATGGAGTAATGGCAATGGTGGGGGTTTATTGTTTCAGGGGTACAGATATCGGTTGTCCAAAGTACTTTAAGTTTGCTAAACAATCCTGAACGCGATCCACATATAATAAAAGCTCATATAGAAGATGACTTGTAGGATCTAGTTCATGCATGTCATCAACAATCTCTCTAGCTAGATCTGTATATTCTAAGGCATTTTTCATGTATGTGGCAAACTTAGTTGGACTATTCTTAAATTTTGTGTCCCGATGTAGCACACGTGGGTTGGGTTTGGGAGCACTAGAGGTCGAGGCAGAGATGGTGGCTGGATTATCAACAACTTCTTGTCCTTTGAGTTGAAGTGTCTCCTTTAATTCAGCCAAAACCATGTTTTTGTCTATGAGTTTAATATTTAAGTCAGAGATTTCCTCGCACTTACGGTTCAATTGCTCAACGAGTGACGTTTACTCTGCCGCATTAAAAGCGAAGCGTTCTTCTAACAAACCATAAATATCTGAGAAACTTTGCTTTACTTTATCAAACTCCCCTAGCATAGAAGTAATTCTATCTTCTAGGGCATGATTTTTAATCTCTACAGCCTCTAGTTCCAATTTCTCTGCTACTGATTCTCTCTTAAGTCTCATAATTTCTTCCTCTAATGCCTGAACCACCTGAATCATCTTGTCACTAGTCTCAACGGAGTTTTCACAATCATTTGTTTTTGAAAGAGTTTCATTTTTAGATTGATTTTCAATTTCGAGAGATATACAATGTTGTTGAAGCTCATCAAAACGTTTTGAAAGTGAGTTATAAGAATCTTGAAGCTTTAAAAATTCAGCGTTAGATTCATGACAAGAATGATTATCTACAGCATTCACAGGTTCAACAATATTCACAGATATATCTTGCACATCATCACATTTATTCACAGTAGACGAAATCTCATGAGCATACTTAATAGTAACAACTTGCATCACTTCGAGAGACACTATATGTTCTAAGAATCGGTCATATTCGGATAAAATCTTTTCTTTCTCAATTAAATGTTATTCATAAACATCATCCATTTCATAGAAAACTTTTTGAAATTCACCCATCTCGAAACTTAGATTTCCTGCGAGATAATAGACACCGTTTTTAATATTGTTTACAAACGGAACGATCTCTTTCTCAAACACCGTTTTCATGTGTTCGAAAGCCCATTCTCTAGCGGTTTGAGCCGTTGAAGTCGTACATTCCAGGATGACCTTTTCAAACTCGGTTAGGTATCGCTCAATCTCTTTCAAGCTTAGCTTTACCGTACTTACCGGTGGAAGATTCTTAGTAATTTCCTTAGGTTCGTCCGAGTTAACAAGTGTAGGAAGTATACTTAGGCTTTCTCTAGTAGGCATGTAAGCGGGTGTATGGGTAGATTCCTTTTGTATATTAAATCGAGTTCTAAGATTTATTTTTGCATAGGATGCATTCATTTGTGCATAATCATACTCAGGATATGTAGGAAGTAATTCTAACCGATTCTCTTCATGTAGTGACATGCTCTCAGATTCATTTAAAAACACAATCGGATCTAAGACCAATCCTAACTTGGTTGCATCATAAAGTCGTGGGTTGTGATGAAATGCTTGATTTGCATACCCTGGGTTAGGTGGTAGGTCTATTAGACGCGATAGATTGAACTCTTGAAAAGAAGAATGAAACAAGTGTACTAAATGTGAAGTAGAGTATTGTTTTAAAAGCAAAATTTCAGTCTTTTTAACTTCCTCAGACGCCTTAATTTCCGTTTCAACCCTTTTAGACTCGAGAATTTCGAAATTCGTTTGTAGTTTTTGAAAATTATTAACGACTGACTCTTTTTCTTTAAGTTCTTTCGAAAGATTTGCTCTTAAACTCTCAATTTCTAGCAGCTTATCCATTTGGACTTGCCTAAACCTATCAAATTCGGGATTGGTTAAGGTAGTGGACACTAGAGTTAATTCTAAGGTTTTAACCTTTTCCTTATGCAAAGCAAGCTCGACATATAAAGTCCGATTAACACTGAGGGTTTCAAGGACCGCATTATTCATTTGGCTAAGCATAGATGCCGAGACCATAACCAAATCAGGTTGAGCAAACGAATTTGTAGTCGTAATAGCTCCCGGTTGTGGTTCACTCAAAGTCTGGGGACTTGCATTGATATGCTATCATTGTTTGTCTCCTCGATTGAGTTACTAACCACCGGAGGCTGTTCCGGATACTCAGACACTTGCTCAACTTGATAAGGTACAATACTAGTATCCATAACAGTATTTGGTACCTCAGAAATTGTGTCAGCTCCATAAAGTGAAAGATTTGCCATGAGAGCTGCTTTGGCGGTATTGAGATCATCATAGTCAGAGTCGTATGCATCCAAATCATCACATTGATATGAGGCATTGTTTGTGATGGCTGCTGTGAGACCGTCAGTGTCCGCGACTCCTGGATCTACGATAAATGCCAACTCTTCTTCATCGAGCTCACGTCCTTGGGCTTGAGCATTCACCAAGTAGATCTTCTCCTGAAACCATGTGTTATCCCTTTTCCTCTTGGGCTGCTTACACTCTCGGGCCATGTGCCCTTCCCCTTTGCAGTTGTAGCATATAATCATCTTCATTTTGCCAGTGCTATTACCTCTTGTAGCAGAAGTGTTAGATGAACGTGCACCAGCAGTAGATGAAATGGGTCTCCCCTGAAGTGGTTGTACCATGACTCTGCCATCTTGAATTGTAGCCTGTTGTCGAGAGTTAGAAGAGTCCCTTAACTGATTGTTTGTTGTTGCTGGTCCTCTGTAACCTCGTTTGTTTAATGTTTGAGTGAGATAAGCAGACATTTGAGCAAGTATATCAGTAGGACTATCCCCTTGTCTAAACTCAGGGACATGGATCTCATTATCACAATAGAATGCTGGTGCTGATTGAGCTACAAGCTGATTTGATGGAACACTAACTTGTTTTGAGTAATGGGGTTGAGGAGCCTCAAGTTGTTGATAGGTAATAGCAGGGTTTGTTGGAGGTTGATAAGGTGAATACTGGTGTGAAGCATAAGGTAACTGATGTGAATATCCCTGTGATGATGTTGCTGGTTGCTTGTATTGTTGGTGATAAGATGTAGGCGGTTGTGGCAAGATCGAATACTGTGGGAAGCTTGGTGTTTGATACAATGGTTGATAGGGAGATTGGTGTCCCAAAGCAAACGGAGAGTTGTGATATGACAATGTTGGATGGTTTGCCATTAATGCCAATGGTTCTTGATAAGATCCCTGAGAGATTCGTTTTTGGATCACATGCTTCTCGTGTTGTTTTAAGAAAGCATAGAGTTGATCTAAATTTGACTTGTGCAAATCTCGGATCATCTTAACATCGATGACATATTGACTCCATTCTTGGGGTAACGTGTTCAAGAACTTCGTGTTTAGTTGAAACTGAGCAATCCTTAGATTATACACGTTCATATCATTCATCAAAGTAGTGAAACGCCAGTAGTAATCATGAAGAGTCTCCCCTGGAATGTATGTAAACCTATCAAACAAGTCATACAATTGACACTCTCGTTCTTGCTTAGTTAGAGAGGTCCCTTGTAACAAAATAGCTAATCGATCCCAAAGATCCTTTGCCACTGTGTGTTCACTTACCATTATATAGATATCGGGTGGAAGGGCTTGAAGTATTGTCTGAACGGCCCTTTCATCTGCATCGGCAATGATTTTGTTAGCATCGGTTAACTCATGATACAACCTTTCCCGCGTCACATTATTGACGGTAACTTCTCCCCAATCTAATGGACCTTTTTCAATTGATTGAAACATAAGTCTACCATTGGGTTTGCCCATGATGTAAGTTTTCATGCGACCTTGCCATGCTTCAAATAAATCTTTGATGAGCAAAGGTGGGCGAGTGTCAGTACCCGAGATGATTGAGATATCGGTAAGCGAAGTCATGGTTGTCATATATGAATTTGAATTCATTTTATGATCCCTTGAAAAAAGATTATAAAAAATTATCGAGCAATGAAATAAGATTATGTGTTTTAATGTTGTTTAAATAAAGATATTATAATCTTTTGGTTGTATGTTTTTGTTAATGTCTCCAAAAGATGGCTGATCGTACTCCTAGATCGGACTCCCAGAACGTACCCTAACGATCGTACTCCCTATCGTATCCTAGATCGTACTCCTTGATCGTATCCTATATCGTTAATAACTAGGATTTACTTAGTTATAAAAGAGTTATCGTCCGATCTTTTCGAATTCATTACAAGTAATTAGTGCGACTCAGTCGTTCTTGGTGGAAAAATAAATGGTTTGGTTATCTATTTTAAACTATAAGCAAATATAAAAATGTCGTTGAGTAAAATAAAAGCTTTAAAAATTAAACTAAAAATTACAAGAAAAACTCTTGGTAAAAACAGAGATTTCGGGAAGCGTGCAATTTTTGGAAATTAAAAATAAATTTAAAAATAAATAATTAACCCCGTCGGAATGACCTATCGCAATCCCGTCGGAATGTGCAATAACAAAATCCTTCAATCGCAATATGTCCTCTATCCAATCTATCGCAATACCAATCTATCGCAATGCCCTGATCGCAATATCCAATCGTAATGCACCTAGCGCAATGTAACTAAAAGGAATCATGTCGCAATAATGGAAACTAATCTCTGTCGGAATGATGAAACTGGATCCTATCGCAATACAACCAAAAGCAAACCAATCGCAAACCCAATCGCAAAACGCATCAGAATACAAAACCCTATTACGATGCAGTGATCGCAATGTGCATCGAAATCCCAATCGCAAAAGGGTTTTAATTTGCGATGGCTTTGTGATTCGAAATAAGCTAAGATTTAAGCTATTTTCAATAAGCTCAAACCAAGACTTAACCAACTCAATAATAAGCCGAACTAATAAGCATGAAATAAGGACTTTTTAAACTTTAAATAAGCAAAACTTTTCAATCAAACCATAAAAAGATGAAATTTTTAAGAAAAACTTTTAAAGCAAATAAGCTAAATACGAAATAAGCCAATAAGCATTATAAGCTCAAAGCTCAATCCGTATAAAAACTTAGATATGATCAAAAAGATAAACTTTTTAATCACATAAACATCAAGATGAAAAAATATGAAAAATGATACGAATCAAAAGTAAATAAAATCAAGAAAGGTAGAAGAAGATTAAAGATAAAAAGCTTAACTTGAACTTGTAGATTAATGAATTCCAAATACAAGGATGAAATAAGCTTAAACTTGAAAGAAAAATGAAGAAAAGATGAAAACTTAGTGAGAGAAAGTTAAAAATTTATCTCTCTAAAAACTAAAGAAAGGAAAAAAAATGAATAATGACTAAATTAACTAACACCCTCATAATGTGTCATTAGGAGGGTATTTATAGGAGATGGGGAGGTGCATGTGCTTCCTTCTTTCTTCTCGACTCGTTTTAAATTCTTTGTCGTTCTCGACGTCGTCTCGGGATTTGTCGATGTAAATTAAAATCGTCTTCTATTTTTCTTCTACAATTAGACTTGAGTTCTTCGACTTCATTTTCCGTCTTTAGACTTTTTCTTCGATAAATCTTCAGAATAGGCCTTGGACTTCAGTTCTTTTTGCACTCTTGATCTTTTGACATCGTCTTTTCTCGTTTTTCTTCGATAAAAGCCCGTGAAAGCCCATGTTTCCTTCCTTTTTCATCTTTTGGTCCTAAAACACAATAAAAACACAAACCACGCATATTGCGACTTTTACGACATAAAATACACGTTTTGGTCTTGTTATTATTGGAAATAAGTGGTAAAAGGATAAGTGTTTTCACACTTATTAATCGTACTCCCTGATCGTATCCAAGATCGTACTCCCTGATCGTATCCAGATCGTACTCACCTATCTTACTCAAGCTATCGTATCCTGATCGTACTCAAGCTATCGTATCCTGATCGTACTCAAGCTATCGTATCCAGATCGTACTCAAGCTATCGTATCCTGATCGTACTCAAGCTATCGTAAGTGGTGATCGAAGTCTAGATCGTACCTGTGATCGTAGTGGTGATCGTGGTCATTGATCGTAACCTTGATCGTACTTGTGATCGCAGTGATGATCGTAGTATGGGATCGTGACTATGGATCGCAAGTAGAAATCCCTAGGGTTTATGCAATCATAAAATTAGATCGTAACACACAAAATAAGCCGAGACTTGGAAGCAACAAAAAAGAACGGATTTTTACCTTGGAATTCGTGATTCTAACCAAACGAATGTTACCAAATCGTTACTAAAACTATTTAGAAGAGATATAGATCAGTTGGAACCACAAAAACACGGGAAAAAAAATTTTAACTTTGGAAAAAATCAATCAAAAACACATGAACACACTTAGAAAAGTATGAACAACACAAAACCAATCTTTATTTCATCCCATAGCTCTTGATACCAATTGTAGAAGTGTGATAATCTTTGTATTTCAAGAGGGTTGATGTTTTTCTAGAGAGAGAACTTAGAGAGAGAAGTGAAAGAACCTATTTGTATTACTTTGAGAAATGAAACAACCAACACCTCTTTCTATGGTGGAAAGAGGTTTATATACCCAAGTCCTTAATGGACTTGGGCCTCCGGCCCATGAACATGCTCATGGGTCGGGCTTAACATAAATGTAACTTAAACACTACTACGAGCCTATAACTATATTGTTGGAGTGACCGAGACTTTCTTTATACGTAAAACGTATTTCCAACATATATATATATATATATGGATGAGTTCTAGAGAAAACCTCATCTCAATAGAAAACCTAGAAAACTAAGTTATAGGGTAGATTTTGTAAACATTCAAACTTTAAGGTCAACTTTAAAAAAGAACTTTATTTAGTTATATAATCTACTAAGAAATTTTAATATTCAAAAAAATAAATTAAAAATCGATCGAAATAAAACAAATTCAAAAAAAAATTCGTAATTTTTTTTTCAAAAAAAATTTCGTAATTTTTTTTCAAAAAAATTTAATAATTTTTTTTTCAAAAAAAAATTTCGTAATTCTTTTTCAAAAAAAAATTGTAATTTTTTTTCAAAAAAAAATCATAATTTTTTTTTCAAATAAAAAAATTTTAAATTTTTTTTTTCAAATAAAAAAATTTTAAATTTTTTTTTCTCAAAAATTTAGTTTTTCTCAAAAAAAAAATTCAAAAAATATTCTAAAAAATGTATGAAAATTTTAAAAAAAAATCAAAAATAGTTCGAAAGTTTTAGAAAAACTCATAAATTTGAAAAAGTAATAGAAATTTTTTATAAATAGTTCGATAATATTAAAAATTTTGAATTTATTTGTGTTCTTTTACGACATATGTTTAATATTGTATTAAGGCATCAAATTTATTTGTAACCTAAGACATCTTAATATGGGCATTACTAATTAGGACATCTGTGTGTATATTTAGGGCATCTGTTTATAGCAAATTAAGAAATCTTTGTATATGTTTAGGGAATTTATTTTTAGAGTAACCTGTAATCATAATCAGTTGTTAATTATTGTTATAAGGGCATCTATTAGTATGATTAGTGTATCACATGAATTGTTATAAAGTTTGTTTATATAATTCATCCAAAATATGTCATATGATATCTTTTAGTATGACAATAGTACTAGGTTAAGTTAGGGCATCTACTTGTTTTGTTTAGTTCATCCATTTATAGAAACATAGAAAAAAACAGATGCCCTAAAATATCAAACAAATGCCCTAAACGAAATGCATTAAACGGATGCCCTAAACAAAATTATTAGGGCCTTCGTTTGATATTTTTGGGGCATCAATTTTGTTTTCTATGTTTTCTATCGAGATTATGTTTTCTATATGTTCAAGGTAACATGTAATGATAATTAGTTATCAATTATTGTTATAATAAGGGCATCTTTTAGTATGGTTTGGGCATCATACGAACTGTTACAACATTTTTTTGTATAGTTAGTGCATCCACAATATAAAATATGTGTTACAACATCTGTTAGTATTTAGTTTGATTATAGCATAATGTTATGCTATGGCATCTTTTTGTTATGCTTAGTGCATACATTTTCATGAGCATTATTGTATCATTGTGTATGTTTAGGCCATCTATTTTTATGCTAAAGGTAATGGTAATCGTAATATAACGATTATTGTTATAATAAGGGCATGTTTTAGTATGATTAAGGCATCACATGACTTTTTACAACGTTTGTTCTATAATTAATGCATCCAAAATATATGTTACGACATATGTTAGTATGATAAGAGCGTCATGTTGGGTTAGGGCATTTGTTGTATGATTAGGGAATCAGTTTGTATATTTAGGGTAACGTGTAATCATACTCAACTATCGATTATTGTTATGATAACGGCATATGTTAGTATGATTAGGGCATCACACGAATTGTTACAATGTTTGATTGTATAGTTAGTGCATCCAAAATATGTGTTACGACATCTCTTAGTATCTTAGCATCTTAATATGATAAGAGCATAATGTTACATTGGGGCATCTGTTTGTTTGAATTAGTGCATCTATTCGTATGAACATTAGGGCATCATCGTGTATGCTTACGACATCTATTTGTTTGTTTAAAGTAACGTGTAATCCTAACCTGTTTCCGATTATTGTTATCACAAAAGAGTCAATTACTTTTATTATGACATCGAACGTATTATTACAATGTTTGTTTATATAATTAGTGCATCCAAAATATTTGTTACGGCATCTCTTAGTATGATAAGAGCATCATGTTAAGTTAAGAAATCTATTACTATCTACTAGTGTGATTATGGCATCACACAAATTGTTAAAACGTTTGTTTCTATAATTACTACATTCAAAATATGTGTTCTAACATCTTTTCTAAGTATAATAGTTACAATATTATTTTTTTGTAAAAGGATGCCCTAAAATTTCTGAAACAGATGCACTAAAGTGCGTGCTTTTAAAAAATCTAATTTTTTTTTTGAGAAAAAAAAATTTATGGGAAAAAAAAATTTGAAAATTTTTTTTTTGAGAAAAAAAAAATTTAGAATTTTTTTTTAATTTTCGATCTTTTTTTGGAAAAAATCGATTTTTTTAATATTAAAATTTTATATTAGATTATATAAATAAATAAAGTTTTTTTTTAAGTTTACTTTAAAGTTTGAATGTTTACAAAATCTACCCTATAACTTAAATTTCTAGGTTTTCTATTTAGATGAGGTTTTCTCACGATCCCATCCCTATATATATAATACGCTACACACTAAGTGGTCTTTTATTAGTCAATAAAATGTTAAGTTGTATAAATAATGTATATCTTGTTGTATTATTGGTAATATGATTAGGTATCAATATTTTATTGTGTTTTAGATTAGTTCTCATTTTTACAACTTTAAAAAAGCTCTCACATTAACCTTCCCCTACATATATATATATATATATATATATATATATATATATATATATATATATATATATATATATATATATATATATATATATATATATATATATATATATATATATATATATATATATATATATATATATATATATATATATATATATATATATATATATATATATATATATATATATATATATATATATATATATATATATATATA